>JAYMSE010000002.1:0-168095 GCA_036897945.1 Silene undulata | reverse complement strand
TTGAGAGCACAGTACTCGTTGGCTTGGCAGTAAGTAGTTAAAGAGTTTTTCCCCGGCACTTTTAAGAACGTGAGCAAGAGGATGAACAAGTCGAATCATTTCCACAAGAAGAATTCGTAACAGGCCTTACCTTATTTTAATTATAAAGCTATGTGACGCACCAAGGGCCTCTGCTCTAAACGAGTCCCCGGAAAGACTCGACAAAAGCCTTTAAAGTAGTTTAGGTTTACAACTGGATGGACCCATTTCCCCGCGGGTCTCCATTTACAAGCATCAAGAAAGACTGAAGCTGGTCTAGCTCAAAGTCTTCCATTTATATGATTATTATATAGTACTAGTAAATTAATCGTAAAAAGCAAGAAAACTTTGTTTCGGGAAAGACCCTCAATGAGTGGGTTGAGTTCGGTACCGGATCGCTATACTGGTCTTAGCCACTTCCTAGGAGATCCCACAAGACTGCCCTTTTCTCGGACTTGCTTGGTCCACTAAGTTAGGATGCGATTCATTCGTAGAGCCATTCCACCCGTAGCACCCTCTTGTCTTGATATGATAGAAAGATATACGCATGTCTTGAATCCTGGAATCATAGTAAGAACTTTCATAGAGTCGTCTCACTTTTTGTGGTGAGATACATGGCAAAGCACTCTGTCTCGAGTCAGTCAGGTGGAAGGAGAGGGCGGCTGGAGGAGAGTCTCCGACAAGAAAGAAAAAACCAGCCGCGGTGTCTTTAATTCCTAGCTAGGATTCATAGACTTCTAAAAAAATTCTGTAAATCCTTCTTTCTACTAACCTCGTTTCAACTCAAACTTATCTTTACACTGGGAAAGGCAAGCTAAGAAAGAGAGTTGGTCAGAAGGCCTTGAGGGACTTACTGCTTGAGTACCGTGGGAGAGGGGGTGAATTCACATTCGATGGGTAGAAAAAAAAGTGGGAAACGGGTGAAGGTTTTATAATTAGGATGTCATTTTGGACCAAACAACTCTTTGGGTAGGCTGCTACTATATTTGAGTATGATCGTCTATGTTAATAGGGGCTATAAATAGGTTATTGACCATAACATAGGGAATCTAATTAACATAAGAAATTTTATAAGTATATTTGCAGTGTGGGAGAATTCCAACCTTGAAAGTGGTAAAAGCTTTCCCGAGAGGATCCCTTTTATAGCTCGGCTGAAAACAGAGGATTTTAAGAGGCTCAAACGTTAGTGAGAGGGGTGGGCCGCAGAACCCGCTAAAGCCCTTGTTTATTAACAAGTTTGTTTTTAAAATGGAAAAGTTTGGTATTTTCAAACATACCAATCAATATTCTACAAAAGACTCATCATATCATATAAAGATAGGGCAAAGACAGGGGCAAGTCAGTAGAAACATCTCAGTGGCGACAAAGGAAGCAAGTTTCTTGACGAGCAGAGGAGCTTTGGATGGCTTTTCCTTCGACCCGGGATCAGGAATGCTTTGGTTTCAACAAATAGCTTTTGTGCCTTTTTGGGGGGAATGTCAGTACACCTTAGGGGTTGGTAAACAAGTAAGCTATTTGTTGACCTTAATAAAGAGTAGAACCACCCTTGTCTCCATCATCAGCGAAAGCAGCTTCTGGAGCAGTACTTTTAACAGCTCGCTTATCGGCATCGAGTGAACCATCAACTCAATCTGATATTCCAGCCGATGCTACCTATGCCTACGCTTTTTTCATCCGATACACCCGTTCTTGCTCTGATCTCAACTGCATTTAAAATAAAACTTAAAGAAAGAAGGATTCGGCCTCAGTTATAGTAAAAGAAGGAAAGCTTTCTTCCGATCTTTGATGAGCTAAGGTCAACCCAAATCATTGCTGAAACTGAAAAAAAAAAAGAAATCCCCTGAAAGACTTTCTTAGATTAACATTAAACAAGGTCTTTTGGAAAAGGAAAACGGGCGGTATGCCAACGGGTGTTGATGAGGAGAGAGGATGTTCAAGATTAAATTCCAACCAATCAAGGAAGCACGCATAATGAGTCTACATTATACATCATTAGCATTTTACCATTTTAAGCACAATCTATGTAAGAGTCTAAATACCATCTACATCGGGCAAGCCAGTTCCTTAGCCAGCTATGCTTTACTTTTATGTTTCGTAAGAGATCCCATTTTATGGTTAAGGCAGGACCATAATTTTGATTATGACAAGGGCAAACCGGGGAAGCAAGAATAGGGGATGACCCATGATACGATAGAGCATTTGTCGGAAATGGCTGGAAAGGCTTTTTCTGCATAACAAAATAAAGCCACCCTTTCCCTTTCTCTTTGACACGCACTTCTAGAAGTACCCATAAATTACTAAACAAAGGAATTGGCAGATTGAGAATACCTGCGGGCTTTTAAAAAAACATTCCTTATGGTGGGAACAAAAGAAGGGATTCTTGACCAAAAGACGTTTACGCGAGAGGAATCCTCGTATATTGTATTACAATTCATCTCATCAATACTAAAGAGTACTTACTAACCGCCTTTCTTTTCTTAATTGAAGACTCGTGTCGTGAAATGGATTTCTCCAAGCGACTTCAGACCAGCAATCTACTACTACTTTAGCAGCTTAATCGACAGGGACTTTTACTAAAGGAACTTATCTGCTTTCCCTATATATTATATATAGACTGCCCTACTATACTCCGGAGTTATAATTTCATGACAGAAGAGTCTTCCTATAGGAAGAAGCTTAGGAAGCTTAAGGCACAGTTGCTTCTACAGCTCTATTCTAAAGTTCCGTATAAAGCACCGGGCGAGATTTCTTTAGAAAGTAGTTCCAACTTCTAGGGGTGGGCTCGGTTCGGATGGTACTTTCGGACAAGCTCTCTGTCTGTCTTTAGCGTACGGCTTTGCGATCGGGACATCTGTTACGAGCCCGATTCAGATCAAATGGGCATCAAGATTATGAGCTTTCTTTCTATTTTGATTTAGAGACCCCCGCTTTGATGTAGTCTTATACCTGCGTAGCACCCTGAAATTACGGCAATTCTTTGAATTTCTGTTATGTATAATCCTAAAGAAGTGAGCTTCTTTGTTGACCGATTCTGTAAGTGACTTCTTAGGTTAGGAGAATCTTACGATTTCGATACCGAGCCCCATGAATTAGTGGAAAGACTTTGACTTTCTGTAACGCTTCGTCGTGTGTGTAACGGCAGCTAGAGCCCGATCAGCATCTCTATTTTATCATATGAATGTTTCGTACGAGCTTGAGAAGAAGAATGAAAGCACATCTTCACCCCCAAGGCAGAAAGAACTACTCGCGCCTTGGTACAAGTTAAAGTCAAGTAGGCTCGTAAATTTATAGACTGAGAAAGATAGGGCGGATTCTACCGCTCCTAGGAATGATAGGTCCGGAGGAGATCAACTGTATAGAAGTGAAGGTATACAAACCTTGATTTCAGGGGGACGCTTCAGATTCGACAACTCCGATGCGTTTCCAGGGGCTCGATCTATATAATCTCCGACTTTTAAGAAGGCATACCAACCAAGATCTTCCAAAGATGTAGGAGTCTAGTTAACCGCTCAAAGGCAGCAAAGCAAGGAAAAGAAGGAAGTGCTTTCCAATATATATATATATATATATTTTTTTCTTTTTGGTTTGCATATGTGAGCTGCCCTCTTCTCTAACTCAAAACTTTAATAGTTAAAGAGAACAATTGGAATTGATTCCACTTCCCCGATTAATAGCTAATATACTTTAATAGAGTGGATCCTCCGCAAAAAATACATTTGAAATCTTTGGGATGAATCTATCTATGCTTGTATGGGATCGGCCCTTGCACTACCTGTTATTGTTATAATCATTCCAATCCCAGCAAAAGCCAACAAATCTTAAGCTTCTTGTTTTTTGAAAGATTGGCTTTTTTCTTACTAACTAGTCTATCTAAGAAAAAGAAGATTCCATTATATCCTTCCTTTTGACTCCTATCTATCTTTATTCTGTATGAAAAGTAGAGCTTTGAAAGCTCCATTATATATTAGGTGTGTGAACAGCCAGTGTTCAGTGCAAAGGGCGTAGCCAGAGCGAGGAGTGGTCCAGAGAGTCAGTCAGGTGGTCATCCAACCGCCAATCGTCACAAACCCTTTAACTAAAGCTCATTCCTCAAGTACAAAGATTAAGTCTTCAATAACTGATGAGATTTCTAATCAAAGAGGTCAGCCAAGAACCTATGAATTCACATCACACAAGCGCATTCACTCTAAGTAGCGAGCTATGTACTGAGCATACTCTTAAGGGTTTTTAATATCTCAACTGACAAGAGAGAGATTCTGATTGCAGGATAGATCCCTTGTTGAAAGCTCCTAATCTTTTTTTTGACCTCAGAAGAAATGCGATTAGGGAGTAAGCTCCTTAACCCGCTCCATTGTCTTAATCTTTCTCTTTTTTCTAGCCTCCGGAGCCAGTTGCTGGGTTAGGTACTTTCGTTGATTAAACATAAGCTAAAATAGGGGAAGCATGGTATAAGAGGGTGCAGTACCTTATCAAATCAAATATAAGAAAATCTTGTAGGCCGCTCAGGAAAGAAAGACCGGACGAGCTGGCTTTCCCCGTCCTAGCATATCTTTCCTGAGAGTCAGTAGTTACGATCCACCCTTATTAGATTAGTCGAGCCAACCCAATTACGTTTGTGCAATTTCTTGTATGTAATAACTGCATCAAATGGGAGTGTAAAATAAGTCGCGGGTTTGGCTTTTAAGAAACATGATAGGGAAAAAGCACTCTTTGCTAAGCCTGCATTCTGAGCATGCGACAAAAAAAGCATCAATCGGGAACGAAAGCGTTGCGGATCGGGTTGCCGATGGAAAGGGAAGGTGTAGACCATTTAATTAGCTTATACTCCGTGCGTGGATACACGGGAATCCCGCAAGAAAAATATCTTTAAACAAAGTTTGTTAAGGCGTAAAAAGCTCTTACTGACGAAGCAATTCCCGCTGCTAACGATGAGGTTCTTCCCGGAGAAAAAAGTCTAATTATTCTATTAATTGAAGCACGCTATATGACATGCTTTTCTCAATCTTCGGAAAAACGCGAAAGGGCAGAGCAGTTGCAGATAATATTTCCAATTAGTTAAATGTTATTTTGCCTCATTAGTGATTTCCTACCTAATAGATAGGAAAGGGGAAGAGTAAGTCAAAAAACATTTCCATCTATAGATTCACCGGATCAATTAATGGATCCGCATAATAAAAGATTCTCAAATTCAAAAGAAATTCTTAAAGAAGATAAAAAAGAAGCATTTGATGATCATGGACATGAAGAGGAAGGTCCTAGACTATATACGTATATAATCTGACTCTATATCTGACCAATGAAAGCACCTAACCTTTCCTTGGACAACCAACCCGAAATTGGATCCTACCGATACCGACCGGCCGAAGGAAGCAACCGCGGAATTTCGGAAAACAAAGACGGGGAAGCAGCTGCTTTCCCATAAAAAAAAAGTAAGGCAAGATAAAGGGGAACTTCCGTGATATGACGTATCTATAATGAGCGTTGGCATTCTCCTACAGATAGGGATATCATCTGTGTATTGAAGCTGCTCAGCCGAACCTAAGTAGCAGGGATTGGCTTTTTTAAGGCTTGGGTGGCATGAACTTTATCTGTTTAAGGAAGCAATGCCTATAACTAGAAAGAGGGCTTTGATAATTTGGCTATGTTCGAAATAAGACTTACTGAACAGCTAGTCCTGCGACTTTTTTTACTGAGAGCGATTTTAAGGACTTAGCGTTTATGCCGCGTTAACTCACGAGCGCCGAGCCGACTCTTAATCACCAACAAGGGCGTCCTTTATAAAGCTTACATATAAGATAAATAAAAAGGGGTCTACTTTCTAATTATAGAATCTTTCTTAGGAATAGGAAGGATCGGTCCGTCGGATGCGCGGCAAGCATTCCCCATAGCATTAGCACTGTATATCGAGATCCGGTTAGCATCGTTGGTTAGCAGCTAAGCTACTTTAAAATTAAAATATGAATGATTCTCGCCTACGCGCTTTTCACTAAGACTTAGAATCTTCTTATAAGCCTAGCACTTATATGTTAATGGCTCAATTCTCAACTATAGTAAATTAAAAAGACGAAAAAAAGAGAATAAGATTAGGGTAGCGATCCTTAAAGCAACTTTTTTAAAGTAAGCAATTCTTTACCTTTACACATACATAGAGATTTTATGGGAGTATCACTCGCTGTTCGGGGTGGAGCTTAAGTTTTGTAGAACCCTTTTTTACTTGTCGTACTCCATGCAAAGTAATAAGCATAATCATAGTAGCGAAGGCTGCTGCATGGAGTAGAGCTGGTCGATCAATCAAAGTGCTAGTGTTTTAATTAATCTTCTAGGCGCCCTCTTTTCGTTTTTAGAATGTTAGATTTAGGTGGTTTCGTCGGCAAAGGTAAAGCGTCGAATAGAAACATAAAAAGTAGGTACAAATTTCCTTATTTAATATATCTATCTTTCTTAGCTTAGTATGGGTGAATACAGCCTTACTTACTATTACTGTATTGAATAAGAATTTTTTTGAGCTTTATATTATATAATAAAAAGAATCCGCCGAACCTAACCCATAGTCTCGTTCCCAACTTTCCCCCAGCCCGTCCTTTTCTCTGGAACGACAATTACATTTTTTTTCCAGCGCTCGTTTCATAAAGACATTAATTCATCATTGAAAGTTAGACTTTTGCATCTATTCTTTAGAACTATAACTGGAATATTGTTTTAGCCAATCACGAGAAAGAGAAAGTAAAGGCTTTAATCGAAAAAAAAGATAAAATAGAAGCCGTAGAACAAAGGGGCAAGATTTACCGCCGCTGCTAGTGGGCGGAAAGTTTAACTGAAATTATCTATAAATGGGAAAAACCCATTCCTTGTCTTTGTCTTACCAATTTTGGTCAAATTAAATCAAAAATTACCGATTCTTTGACCTTTTCTAAGGTTTTCTTTAGCTAAAGCAGTTCCTGAATAGGCATTTCAATTGCAGGAAGCTTCCTAATTACATAAGATTTCGCCGATATCGGGGTAGCTTGAAGGGGTAGGTGGTTGGTTGCCAACCCATTGTCCAGGCCAGCATACAAGCAATCCGGAGGTGCCTAATAGATACCGGAGCTTACACAAACCTGTTTTACTATTCGCCTTCGAGCTTCAAACCGTGTCACCTTAAACCGACCAGCGGATCCTATATGTCAAGGTAAAGGACAGGTCTCGGGGAAGGTCCTAAAAGATATCAAGACACAGCTTTTCTTATACCAAAAGCGTATCCCACCCTATACTGCAATCTGTAGATAGGAGGTTCCTCTAGATCATCGGCATCAGCCCCGGTTGACATTTAAGTAGTTGGCAATAATACCGTAGCGTTTGGGGGGTGACCCGCCTTTTGAGAAGGTCCTGTATAGGGATACTTTACTTTCTTCGTAGGCTGACATATTAAGAATAAAGATGAGGGGCGTATCCGGAATCGTATTCAGCCGATGTTCCCGCCTAAAGAAAGCAGTAGGATTTGATGTTGTCCTTACCATACAAAGATGTCAAAATGAAAGCTGGTCCCATTAACGGGTGTAGCAAAGGAAGCAAGCCAAGACTAGAAGATTTGGGGGATTATGCTACCTGTAAGCCTCATTTTGAGCTTTTCCCTGTTGTTTGAGCCATGAGCGAGGCATTGAATAACCTTTTCTAGTTATAAAGGGCAGCTGTGACTCATTTTATAAAGGGCAGCTGTGACTCATTACAGGTAAAATCAAGCGGAGGCGGCGGGCGGAATCAAAGATCTTACTCCGATTGAAGCTGGAAAAAAACGCTGCTCCATATGAACAAGTAGTTTTCGCCGAGGCTGATAATGGAGAAGAAGTAGCTGGAACAAAAGCTTTAGCTGATGCTGATGATTGAGAGTAATCACCTATCCACAGATATAAATAGGATAACACACGTATTAACTAAAGGAAAAAGTTGTGTTTTGATTGCCTTAGTAAGAACCTTTGAAGGGGGGCTTCCTATAGTTTTTGTTAGGTGGAATTGCCCTCTGAGCACGTTTGGCCCTCACAGCAGGAGATAAAAAGTTCGGTTGGCTGGGTTTAGACGAGGGTCCCCTCGGCTCGCACTGAAGCTTAGCCTGCGCGATCAGTTAGAAGGGCATGTGAGCATGACAAGCTACTTTATTTAAAAATTCCTTTGTTTATGGCTTGAAGTAGATTGAAGCTGTATAAATGTCACGAATCTGGCTTAAATGCGACGCTGTACCAGGAGGTTTCTTCCTTCACGTACGCCCTTAATTAAGCGAAGAAGACGTTTCTACCTGCTTTTCTCCAATCTCTAGAATGCTAAGTCAGTAAAAAGTCTTCAGCCGAAAAGCATTTGCTGATGATGGAAACATTGGCCCCCCCTAATAACTTTAGATTAAGAATTTTTTTAAAAGTAATTATCGAGGATTCGTCTTCCATACTGAGAAGTTCTTTTTAACCCAAAACACAGCATTCTTCTTTTTTTATTTCAAAAAATACAGGAAAGTTTCCGCGTAAGACTAGGAATGTGCCAATAAATTCTTTCTTTGTTTTGACCGAACTTCCGCTTTCCCTCATAGAGAGTATAATTCTAGAGGGGGTTTTGATTCCCTACATCGGTCGCATAGTGCTAAAAAAGCAGATAGAATCAGGGGTTGCGTTGCCCAAAGCCGCAGGAAAATATGCTTAGTGGTAAACTCCTCCCTCGTCGAGGTATGCTCTCGAGATTCCTTTTGGTTAGAAAAGAGGGGGCTATGAAGACTTTTCTGCGCATCCATATACTGGAAGGTTGGTGTTGACTCATATGCCGTTTTGGGAACCTGGGAAGACAGGCCGGGCCTTTGCCCAAAGATTACTATTGAAATCTTTTCGCCATATTTGTTGATTTTGCTTCCTCTAAGCTTTGTTTCACTATGTCCTCGCGGAACCCCAGGGACACCAATTCCAACTTTTTAAAGAAATAAATGAGCACGGGAGCGAAATTCCTTTGGTTGATAGCTTTCCCGTGGAGCTCGAGTTTTTTTCCTCCATTCGTTAAGGATCCTTCTATCTTAACTGTTAAGGATTGCTTTCTTCCCAGTTTACCAGGTCCACCTCTCGCTTCATTTTGCAAAGAGAGGTTTGATCATTGGTCAAGGATTTTTTTTTTGTGAGGGCATTTGCAGGGATTGGTTCCTTTTTCAGCGGGGGTTCGGGCAGAGGACAGCTGACTGTTTTTTGAGCTCATGGTCGGCAATAGCCTTAACGGATACTCGCTCCTACGATATCATTGCTGCTTTTCTGTCTGGTTTTTTACGAGCATTTGCAGGCTTTCGAGTAGACCTTTTGGAGCATAGCTTCGTTGGTTTATAGGTTTTCGAGGGATTAACCCTCAAAAAAAGATCTTGCTTGTAAGGGAACTTTTAAGTTGAATTAGCAATAGGAGGGCTATTTCACGACAAAGTAAGTCTTTCCAGGACCCAGACGTGCTTTTTTCTATATGCAATCTGTGCAATTCCCTTTGAAATTGGTTGTTTTACCCAGTCAGGGTTCCCCCAAAACAACTGCTTGTGTTTTTTCGCTGCTTTTGTTATTTGACCCCGGCTTTCACTACGGAATGTGATATCAAAAGCTACTGTTCTTGGGATCTTGAGCGATATCACACCAAAGGATTGGTGGCACCATGTCGATGTTATCATAATTAACATGACTATTTCAGAGTAAGCGAGTGCTACGCTTCAGTCTTATGAGTTTGGTTCACGTGTTCATGAAGTTTGGCTTGAGGCCTTTTTTAAAAAGGGCTCGGGTACTGGGGAATGCAAGGACTCGACATAAGGAAAAGGAAGCGAGTTAGATGTTGCATGTCTTTTTTCGATCTTAGACACATGTCTGGTTTCATGGATTGGTTGCTCGAATGGAACGAGGCGAGTTGGCTTCGCCTTCCCCTTTGTAGGATGGGACCGGCCTGCTTCTTCGTTTTTGTTGTTTTTTCCGAACGAAATCCCTTTTTTTTGAAATAGAGCTGTAACAGTAGGAGATTTAGAAGCGTCCAATTTCTAGGTCTGCTTTACTTCTATTACTAGACTTTGTTATGTATACTCTTTCCTTTAGTTACTTTCACTAGTCAAAAGCAAGTGCTAAGACTGTCTAGGACGAGTGAAAGCGTGAACACTATCATTAGCGAAAGGTCCCCAATCCTATAAAAGATGCTTCAACTAACATATACTATAACTTATCGAGGGATTCTATGCCTGTACCAATAGAACTCGTTATCAGAGCATTCCTATCATCATGAAACAGACCCTCACTTTAGGTTAAGCGAGCGCATTATTTTTTTCCGATTCGTATAGCGCATTTCGTCCCAGTTTACATCACGAGACAGCGTCCGCCTAGCCTATTTTTTTCGCATTCCCCACCTATACATTACTTTTTTGTTTTAATATGGGGGGTGCGGCTAAAGCCGTTATCTTTTGGTGAATTACGTTAACAGCCTACTCTATATATGCTTTCCCCGGAACTACATTCAAGAGTTTTTATACTACTCTCATTACTCTACCTTGTATTTGAATAGTCGAACACCTTTCGTTCCCTTGTTTGAGCACCTTGCTGCTCTTCTCAGTAATCGGGCTAGTAAACTCCTTATACTTGTTTTATATATGCGATACCGATCTTCGCACCCTACCTCCCACATCAGAGCTAGAACAAGACGTTGTTGGAATTAAGTAACTAGTCCTTTCGTTTCTTTATGTTATGTGAGTTCTTGGTCTGGGTTTGAAACTACAGAGCAAGCCTTATAAAGCGCAGAAGATTATTTGGTTTGGCATCCGTTTTTAGTAGTTATATATAAGAAGCAAATGGGAATTAGGTAAGTTGTTAATGTGGTAAAGAAAGAAATAGAAGTCCTTAAAATCTTTATTATTAATTTATAGAATATAGTTATAATTATTATATGGGAGTAGACGCGGAGAAAGCATCCTTCCTTGTCACCATATCTATTCAGAGCAAAGGGCAAGTTCTCGAGTTAGTCTAGTATACATCCACTACTTATTACTGGAAATATTCTTTTGTTTGGAAGCCTCCTATTGTCTTGTTTCTTATTGTTATAGGTGAGTTCTCTAGTTATATCCTTTTGACCCTCTTATATATATATATTTTCTGTCTAAGCGCTTAAGAAAGACAAGTGTCCTGCTCAATCTAGGTGATACCGTACCGATGATCCCTAGTCTCGGGAAGCACGATAAACTAGCCTCAATTCTTATTTACGTTAGTTTCGAAGGGAGCTGTCTTGTATTTCCTTTACATATATATATATTATAATAAGATTAGCTGCTTTATTTTAGTATAACACGTTTGAACGTGAAAACAAGCCGACATTCAACAAGCATTTTTTTTAATATAGATGAATCCATATGGGTGTCCTTGAAGCAAGGGAGCGTAGGCTTTTACTTAACTTGGGTATTTGTAAAGCATAATACAAGATAAGAATGAGTACGAAGCAGGCTCGCATGCATATTATATTAAGAAGTCAAGTCGTCAAGTAAGGATTGAAAGTAAAACCCTCCTCTGTAGTATATACTTTAATATATACTGATAAAGAAGCGTTATGATCTCAAGTAATACTGGACTCAAATCCGACAGTAGAATATTTGGAACACATAAAAGGCGAGTTATATAGCTATACGCCATACGAGAATAACGATATTGCTAGCTACACTCCAACTAAGAGAGCCCGCCGCGGGTGTCCGCTAAGGTAAAAGGATGGATGTAGTATATCAACATAAAGACATAGCACAAGAAAAGCAAAGGCCAAAGCATCCGCCTTTAGCCGCAGGAGATGGAGTAGCATTGGAATTATGACAATATGTGTTCTATAACATATCTTCGTTCACTCTCACCAGCGGAGTCTCCTCCGATGGAATCTAGGCCCACAATATCCCTGGTAAAAGAACTTGTGCTTATTAACGCCCCTCTTCCTTCCCAGTTATATTCATATTTTTTTGTGGTTACACTGAATTCATCGTATCATTGTGGGGCTTTGTATAAATAGACTCTCTATATTGACATAGGTCGCTTCGAGCCGCCCTTAACTGTGTCTTTTGACTGGGCTCGTTGTTTAGTAAGAGTAAA
The DNA here is from genome assembly GCA_036897945.1 of Silene undulata. Taxonomy (NCBI): domain Eukaryota; kingdom Viridiplantae; phylum Streptophyta; class Magnoliopsida; order Caryophyllales; family Caryophyllaceae; genus Silene; species Silene undulata. Next base: position 155,997 of record JAYMSE010000002.1, on the reverse strand, counting down.
ATCAATTACAAGACTGCATCTTCCTTATGGGTAATACCTGCCCTGGGATAGGAATGGTAGACCATCTACTAAGTCCGTCTAAGTAAAGCGGTCTTCTTATCACAGAAATATAGTAGGTATAGTTAGTAAGTAAGAGTAGCCCAAGCTTGTTATAGTTATTCTAGAAATATATGAGTTGGCGAGGGAGTTTGTGAAGAAAGTAGTCTGTTAGACGGCACCAGCTCTGGCTAAAGGGTTAAACTTCCGTATAATCTTATTCATCCGCTTCATCTGAGACTCGCGACTTAATAAGACGACTAATCCTGCTATAGGCACTAAAACTTGTTGATTCTTGGCTCGATGAAAGCCCTTGACCGGGTAGTAGCTCTGCTTATGCGCTAATATAGTATGTGGTAGGCGCTACGCTTCTTACTTTGTCTTTGTGTTCAGAACCCCCCTCGGAGCTGTATCCTTTAACTTGTTAATTAGAATACTCAATCCTAAAAGAGATTAGGTATGATATAAGGGCTAGGTCTCACTGAAATTTTTTAAACTAAGCCGTTGGGATCAAGTGGAATACACGAATGTAGTCATCTATAATATATCGGCTAGAATTACATATCTTACCCACGGAAAAGAAGTAACTTCAATAAAAAGCTGCTTTTGTGAGGCCCATATAGGAAAATGCTTTCAAAGCTCATCCCTTTATAGGTAAGAAAAGGCCAATGCAATGGTATCTGCTTCTATCTACAGGGTATGGACCATCTGCCTTTTATTCATATTGATACTAGCTCGCTTCCTTTCTCCAGTAGTAGAGACGACATTAGTTGAGCAAATAAGTCATCTGTTATATAATGATATATGTAGGATGCTTTCTTCTTAGTCAGCTGCTCCTATATTAATAGAGAAAGCCTGCTCTCGCAGAAGAGACAGACAAAGTTGTATGAGGATACGGTTGAAACAGATGTTGAAGCTATTCAAGGAAAACTTGATTCTTTATATAAGATCTTACTTGTTTGCATATAGTAGGACTCCTCCTCACAAAGGCAGGAATGAAGTGCATTATCCCCTAAAAACAATATCAGAGGGATTTAGTTGATTCCGGAGTTCATAAACCAGTTACGAAGTTGGATTTCCTTTCATTCTTAAAAGTAAGGCAGAGAATGCTGCATAAGACTAGTAGAATATGGTTCCACTCACATAATACACATGAACACATACTCTAGCAACAGGATCAGAAGAATGGATGGGAGGTGTCACATAAAGTTAGATTAATTATTATCCTAAACAGGAGCTAAGTACGTGCCCAACCAACAGGCTACTCTACAAGATTTCTTTGCGTGAAGTGTAACTCTTTCTGCTTAAACATTATCACTGATTCTTTTTTTCCCGCTTTTGGATTGAAGACTTAAAGCGAACAACCTTCTGTGCTTTACTTATGTATAAGGGCGCTTGCTTATCCTTTCTCTTGCTTTTCATATATAAGAAGAAGCGAACACATGCAAATAAGGCTAGAATAGGTGAAGATCCCACGTAAACATCACATGCAGCAAACACACTAGCTTTGAAAAGTAAACGAAAAATATAGTAAGTAATAGAAGTCTATTTTATTTTTCTTTAGTACTTTAACAAATCTTATACCAGAAATCAAGGAAAGCCAGAGTCTACTGTTACAGAGTAAAGAGTATACATACGAATGAGAAAGATCTTCAGTTAACGCTTGTGTAGTTTAAAGAAAAGAGATATAGTACTGGTTCTGAAGGGAAAGACCTTAGAGCATCCGCTCGAGTAGGAAAAGGAGCTCCTTAATAGAGTGGTTACTTGAGGTCGAATACTACTTATCGCTATTGCTTTCTAAATTTTTCTGGAGATTCGGGAGTTTCGGTACAATCCGAAACATATGACTAATAACGATGACCAATCCCTCGCGTTAGAGATCCTAAAAACTCTACACTTCATTAAAAAAAGACACCCTACAACAGTTCCGTGGGAAGCCCTGGGTACGGGTTTAAAGACGGATCCTTCTCTAGTGACAGTTCTAAGAACGAGAAGATTTTTTTCGACAACAAATGGTTAACCTGCTCCTGAAAATTAAACTGAGATGGAATGGACATACCTTTTCTTTTATAAAAAGCGGGCTGAGAAACCATTATTTCCAGCTATTAAAGGCTAGGCTCCCCCACTAAAAGGCGGGTAGTTTGTATCATCTGAATGAAGTGTCAATCCTCGACTAAGAGTCTTCAAATACCATCTAATTAAGTAGTGTACAGCACAAAGAGTTCATAAATGACTTTCTATCACAAATATATATAATAAGAGAGTGGGAGTATTCCACTAGTAGACTCTCTTGCTGTTCGAGAAGATGCTTTGCTTGCTTCGTATATTAAAGGGAGGACACTGAAGTATCCCTGGAAGAAGAAGCCAACATAGCAGCTGTAGTTACGCTAGTTCCAAACGAAGCCGGTGGCGAAGCTTTAGATTATAATAGCAATGGATACATCGGATCTATAGGGGAGTTGTCAAGGAAACACAGCAGACAAAGTAGTAGTATACCCAGCAGTTATAGTATATGTTGTTGATGAATTTAGATTATAGTTGATTGTTTTTTCACATAAATAGTTGCGCCAAACTGTCACACATGTGTTCCTTCTAGCCAGAGTAATAATGTTCTTTCACATGTTTGTGTTTATGGAACTGCTGATGATGTAGGGTCTCGTCCAACCGCGCCATGCTTCCATCTACGGACGACACTAAGAGCTAGTATCTAGAACATTTGAGAAAGAGAGTTCTAGTGTTAGAGTGGGGCTTTTCCTTTATAAGATTATACACAAACCCCTTTATAGCTTACTTGCCTGCTCTTTCCCCCCGGTGGAATCCTTTAAACTTGCCGCTATGCGCCTAAAGTATTATAAGAACCTATTTCATATGTATGCTTCCTCTCTATAGTAGTCTAAGAAGAATGCACCCTCTTTCCTTCGAAGATAGCATCTACTTAAGAAGAGTTACAAAGAAAGTGGGCTGTTAGAGTATGCTATGGATCCTCGTTTAGAAAATCCGCTGTTGATAGAAAGTACAGTGACAGGTAGTGTATTTCTTAAAAAAGATTATATACGATAATAGTTGAGCCAATTGTTTTTGGATAGGCTTTTGATCGGATAACAAACTCATTAAAGAAAGAAGGTGCTTTACGACGTACACTTATCTTACTACTATATAAGAAGCTTCGTACTTACGTTTGTTCATATTCCGATGTTATAAGGCAAAAGACGTCATCTTCCTTACATCTAACTCCGAACACCACAGCTAACTACGTAACCAACCTCAACAAAATGCTAACTCGGAGCTGCTGGCTGTCAATCCCTAACACATTTTCTAACCTAGGGAAGCAAACGGCTACTAAGAAACAGGCATATATTAGTTATAAACGAGAAAGAAGAAATTTAGAAGAAGTGCTCTTTAGAAAGCTAAGTGAACACAGGACGACCAAAGCGTGGTGTATTCTATAAATACAGCAAAGAAAGCAGCTCACACTCACACTCACACACATGACATGCCCTCTACCACTTCTCCTCCTAATGAAAATTTTATCCTGATTCTAGGGAACCAACGAGATGTTTTAATACCTGGCTTAGGTTTCTATTACTGCTTTTTTTATTCAAAAAAAAAATGGAAGTTCTAAAGGTAAAGGACAGTTTGTAACAATTAATCGGAAAAGAGAGTGGCAGTTGTCCCTAGTGCAACAATAACATACCTCATTTCTTGACTTACTTAAAGTCTTATTAAGAGCTCGCCTTCCTGCTTTAGTACTCCTCTCTTTATTCTACTTGAATAATCTCATATTATGTAATAGAGCAATAGGTTAGATATCTACGTAGTGAAAGAAAGTCCTGCTTCAACTTAATTGACATAATAAAACTAGCTTATTATGTTTGTAAGAGTCGTCTGCGCCCAGCTTAAACTCTCTAATCCAACTTATAACCTTCTCATAAATGGAGCCCCCTAATCTACTATTGGTTTTAAGAAAGAAGATAATTATGAGAATTCACCAAATTCGTTTTATGAATTTAAGTCCTCTATATGAGATTTATGCCTCCTAAAGACTATAGAGAAGAGATCTTGTGTCAAAAGAAGAAAAAAGCAGATGCCGTGTAAGTAAACTTTATAAAATATAAGAGATATATACACAAAGAGCTGGTCCTCTGGAAACAGATCTACTAGACCATACTATACTAAAACGATGTAATTGGACCCTATTATCTACTACAACATTCTAGGAAATTGCGGTTTCAAAGGCATCTAACAGCTCGATGGGCATCTCCGGATGATACGTAAGGAACAGCCTTTTTTACAACTCCAGCAACGGAAGCATAAACATGAAATTCCTCGAATTCAGTAGCATGGGCTTAGGCTAAATCACCCAACTCCAATTTCTGAGGCTAACTGGCTAGAGTAATCAACAAAGATACCTAATATAATAAGTAAGAGAAGGAACAACTGACTAAGAAGAAAGCATCTTACTCGGTCTACCTACTCGCTTTGGATAGCTTTAAGGAAGGATAAGGGAAGCTTCCACTATATATTAAACTCTTGCTTCTTCATCTCTTTCAACACAGAACGAATAACCGAGTGGGGCGCACTTCTCTGATCAAAAAAAATCTTTCTCATACTAGCTCTAATGCACCTTGTGATCTCTGGCTTTCTTTTAACGATTCCATTCAAGCCATCTTACGACGATAAGACTTTAATTCTTTTTTCGGGTGAAATAAATTAGAACAATCTCTTAATCAATTACAGCGAACAAAAGAAATCCAGTGTTTAATCCCAGTTCTTTGTTTGTTGAAGAGAGCATATATGTAGGTGAGCGGGATATGAAAAAAAGAGAAGGTGCCCTTAGAACGAGATTTTTTATTCCCATCGTCCCTAGGAATCGACCTTACCTTGGCTTGCTAACTTCACTTGCCGGAGTCTCTGATCTATCTTTTATATTATAGGTGACTCAGTACACAGTAGAGGCGAAACCCGTGTGAGTAGTTCCAGACATGTTAATAGGGGATAAAACATATATAGTAAGAAGCCTCCGTTGCGGATCCTTTGGCATTGCCTCTTTCTTATCTATATAAAGCTTATTCGATTGCCCGCGATAAGCGTTCATGTTTTCGAGTTGGGGGAGGGGCATTAAAAAGCATGATAAGTTAAATCATGTGTGTAAGATTCTTATATATGATCTATAATGTGCTATAAGAGCTTCTTCTCGTTTATTTCTCTTATAAAAAGTGGGAGTTCTTGCCTATATACTAAGGACGATGACTCGTCCCCTATCACTTGATACTGGACTCGCGCTTTATAGTATATAAGCAGCGCCGGGCATTAATAAGAGAATAAGCATTATATAGATTATAGCTCCGGGAGAGACTCTTACCTTTCATGTTCGATCTAGCTATAAATAGGGGATTGGTGCTTGAAAGGCGCTCGATATCATTACACAGTGCTATAATTAGGCTCTTGTTTTCACCGACTTGCTTTTTTCAAGAGATTTAGTTGAAAGGGTTTGGCGAGCAGACAGATGACTTCTTGACAAAGACAACAAAAAGAATGCGATAGTATAGGGCATATTAAGAGCAATTGTAATCTTATTATACATTATTACATTTTGAGAGAACGAAGTGCTGCAATAAGGGCTTTTTATAAGAAATTGAATTAGAAAATAAAGCTGCCCCTTCCCAGGGAAGAGTAGAGAAGCCAAGGTGAGATTTCAATCTAGTATTCTGTAGTGTATAAGCGTATAGTGCAACGTTTATCCGAACCCGAGCTTTAGAATAAGAAGCAAAAGCGGACAGGTGGCTCTTAGCCTAGTAGTAGGGAGCGCATGCAAGTTCCTTTTCTTTTCTCGAATGTAATAAAGTAAAACACCATAGGATTTCTATCGGCGTATCGGATGTAGTACCATCTGTACCAGATGTAGCATATAGCTCTTTCGAACAAGGAAGCGTACTTAATTACCATTTAACCGGGCCTTCCCTTCTTATAGTCTTTGTAGCATAATTCTCATCAAACAGTAGTTGTTTGAAACAGCCACTAATTAAGAGGGAAGAGAAGGAGTAGCGACGCTTTTTAGGTGAAAGATTTTTCAAACTTAGATAAAAACCGTTCTGGTGTAGTAGTTAGTATACTTTAAACTTGAGATCATGGACTATAGCTATTCGTTAATAAACAACCACTTGACTTTGCTCTCTAATTAGCGAATGGGGTTTTATCGTTATGAAATGATACCGGAGATGATAGGCACAAGTATTGTACTACTCTAACCTTTCTTCCTTATACCTTATATACGGTATGCGCTTGTAGTAGATGTGCGACTTAATTTTTTCATGTTAAAGATACGTGACGAACTACAAATAACCTACTTGTGTAGACCAATAAGCTACTTTATACTGGTGAGCCCTTGTCTTCGGTATTTGAAAAGCTCTTCTGGCTGCTTTTCCTTTTATAATTTTTCTTTAACAAGGTATTCTTCTATTTAGTACGATCCATCAAAACAGTGTTTTAGCGGAGTTGCTGCCGATGTCCAATTGCCTTACTACTATGTCTTATATTTCTAGTAACTGGTTACCGGCTTTCTTGCCACTCCCGAATGCAACTACTGACTCCATTAGTGCTTCACCGGATCGACCCCCGTCTAATCTGTACCGCGCTTGTGACTTTATTCCTTCTTGTAAGATGAGTTCCCTACTACCCCGACTGCTTTATCAAATTCACCAGCAATAAACAATAAAAATACATCCTCAGTTTTGATTTCAGAATGGACTCTTGAAATTCAAGGATACGTTGCGGAATCAACAACAAGTTAACTAGTAGTAGGGAAGAAGAGTGGAATGCCTTTTTTTAACCGGGCATTCTGACTTTACTTTACTCTTATTAAATGGGAATTTGACTCCTGCTTCCGTAACATCTTTTCACTAGCGCTTTGTGTGCAAAACAGCAGCCCTTATCTTTATCTTTTTCTACTAAGCCTATATCAAGAGGGAATTCAGCAATAGACAAAGTAACTTGAAACAAGACCAGTCTTCCTACAATAGAGCAGTTTAAAACAAGAGAGACTTTATAAAATGACTATTTCAATCCTCTAAAAGCTTATAAAACGACCTTTGCCCTGGGCTCGCCACAGGCCGGGCCTCATTAACATATGTTCTCGGGGAAACAACAGTTAAGGGACAAAAGCAAGCTATCAGCTAACGTAGTGTATTATTTACTCCTTTTTTAACGTATTATTCTTGTTGATCTTTACTCTATATTCTCACACCCGCTATGGAAAGCTCCTATTCTAAGGAGTATACTGTCCTTTCAAAACAACTTTTTTATCCCGCCGAATCCTATACTACTACACTATTCTACTATCATATCACCGGCACAAAACCATCATACTCTACCGCGTCTCGATCTTAAAAATCTTAGAATCGAGCGAGCTTTATTGGGTGGAAAGTTGACGTCCTTTTATTTATTCTATATTATATATGTTATTAATTGTTGCTTCAAGAACATGTACTCTTCCTTATGTTTCTTCGACCTCGCCCCCGAATCTTTCATCAGGGCTGAGCCGTTTAGGCAGAATCCAACATCATCTCGATCAAGAGCTTTTATCTTGCCTCTTGTTGTTGCCCTACTTTATAGGTGGCTTCCTGCTACTACCGAACCGACCCCGTCTACTTTCTCAGATAGATGTCCTTCGGCAGCAACATCAGATGCGGAGGCAGGCTATACAGTGTAAACAAGTACATGTTATTAAGAAGATATACGGGGATACCCACGTTATGGGTCAATTCATTAGTATTCGCCCGGATGATTCCCTCTTGAACGAGTACTAAAATAGAAAGCATCCGCATTTAAATAGCGGGTGTTCCGTAGGATCGAGTACTACTTCTTTTTGCTATTGACTTATAAAGAGTCTTTCGTAAATCCAGAACAATCAACAATATATGTTCGATAACGAAGATCAGTCCCTCCTATTAGGGGTTCCCTTTAGTTAGAGTTAGAAGCTAGATGGAAGCTTTCTTTAGAACAATTAAGGCATTGGTATGCCAACCTAACCCGCCATGCTGCACCTTTCTTGTTCCGACTTAGGCTAAGCAAGTATCAGATTAAGGAGGAAGCCGCAGGATCACAAGGGCCCCTTTAATGGGGTTTTTTATTTAGAGCCCTCAAGCCCAGAAAAGATATACGTATGGTTCTTTGTTTGGATGACCACGCTCGCAAGTAAACTAGAGTTACCTGAAAAGGACCAATTCTTGAAGTAAGCCCTCCACAATTTTAGGATATTCTTGGTATAAAGAGCACTCTCTTTTTGCTTACGATATTCTATAAAGAGGGATTTCATATTTAATCCTAAAGGGTACATACCGGATCCCCACCTAAGCCTAAGATATTTGCACCGGCTCACAAGATTCTTCTAGCAAGGAGGTTTTACAACGGGCTGGCCTGACGGGAGAGAAGAGCTATAGAGTCGTAAAAAGAGGATTGAGCGTAGGCTAGCTTACAGGTTTTTTATTCTAATAGACAATAAATAGATAGCAATCAAGCTTTTCCAGTTTTTTCCCCTTTGAATTGAATGGCTGTTGCTAATGCCCTTCTTAAACTTATATATTATCTTTAGAAAATTAAAAAAACCTCGTTTCTTTGATAGCGCTTTACCTCCTTAAACGATATTATGCACATATAAAACAGGGGCAGAGAAGGTTCTCAGGAGCTGCTGGGTTGGCTTGAAACGTGAAGAGCATAAGGAGGTGGGCTCATTCTTAGAGTTTCTGGAAGCTTACATCTTGCATAAATAACATATATAAGGAGCATAAAAAGGAATCCTATTCCTGCTTACTGAATCAAACTTTTCTGGCCTTTTCGTAGCTTTCTTGAGCCGCATGGAAAAGATAGGGGGGCAACCTGTTTGCTACTTAATATTATAAAACAAGTCACAAGTATCACTTTCATGCTCGTTACACACCCTCTCCCTCATACCTCGGTCTACTTCGTTCCTCTCCCTTTCAGTCGACAAAGTGAATACTTCCTCTTTGCATTTCCCCAATCCATATCTCGTGGGTCTTTTGGCTGCGGGGTTTAGCGCAATGAGATCACTTATTTCAGGTTTATAGGATTCATTCTACTGTTATAGTCTTCTCTTTTGCTGCTCTCCTGCCGCATCTTCGTTTAGACCTATGTCCAATCCATTCTCTTTATAAAGCTCGAACTCCCTTTATACAACTTGAGCTGCTTACAAGCACAAAGATCTGAGACGCGCCCCCCATCTGGGCTCGACCTATTTTCTTTTTCCACTCTGAAGAAACCTTATTACGGTCCGAATGATTATCGTGGAATCTCTTTAGCATCCTAGCCCAAGGGTTCCCATCATGGGTGAAAGCGCAATTACAACTGTGCAATCTCGTGCTTGGGGTACTTGCTCTCTTTTAGACCTTTACTTCTTTCCTTTTTTCGCTTGGGAAAGCTGTCTAATCGGTCTAACCAATCCTCCAGTTGAAGAGTAATAGGGTGGTCAAGGGGGGTGGCCCCCATGTTGGACGAGGCTATTCAAGATATTCTGAGGTAGAGCAGCTGCCCCTAAGAAATAAAAATGACATAATTTACTTGCCGACGTTGAATTTCTTCCTCTTTATCCTCCTTTGCTTCATATCTTGCACTCGTTCCACGGGTTTTCAAACAGGAAACCTAAAAACCTTCGACTATCATAGGGTAGGGTTACTGGCTATCTTTAGCAGCATTATTGACTAGGATGGTAGCTTGCTTCCTAAAACGGGCACAAAGTGAGACTCTTGGATTAATCTTTGAAAAATCTAGGAATTATGCTACCTGCAAGCTTCGTTTTGAGATCCCCCGATGGATAATTAGCGCGGTATCAAGTTCCACTATCTTCGGCCGAGAACAAGCTAAGCCGAGGAAACGCCAATGTGATTAATGATTCCTCCGGCGAGTTGTGGCATAAGAGACTGAGTCACATGAGTTCAAATGATATGCCTTTGAAAGCCTGTGTCTGCTAAACACCATAGGATAGCTTTTCATTCTCGCCCTCCTTCAAGAAGAAAGCATGTTTTAGACTTAGTACATGATTTTGTTTGTAGTATGGACACTAAGTTCCACTCTGGTGCACTTTGTTACTTTAATATTGATTTTTTCCAGTAAGATGTAAGCTTTTACTTAAATAAAGTGCGGGTATTGCTGGCCGACATTTAAGGAGTTTTAGCGGTGAGCAAGTTACGGTGAAAAGGGGATTTCCCAAGAGATAATGAGACTAATTATAGAATGGATCAAAACCTATGCCTAGATCGTGAATAAATAGAAATTTCATTGATAAGACCTTTTCAATTATGGCCAATACTTTAATTACGAATCATTCTGAGAGTTTCGAGATAAAAGGAGGCATTTACTTATTGCGGAGATGGTGTGTTATGATAAGAACTTCTTTTATGGTGATTCGTGGTATAGTGATAAGAGTCTTTATACATATCTATCTTTAAATGCCCACTCAAAAGTTATGATCCTATTATAGAATTATCAACAGCAGGTCGTCAAGTGTCTAGTAGTAGGCTCGCTATTCTCACAGGGCCCGGTTGAGACATGCCTTTCCTTTAGACCTTTAGGATTTAATTTTCCCTGTATCGTATCTATAATCATCCGCTGAAGCTTCGATCTCTTCTGATTCCTCTGATTTTCTTTCTAGAAATGCTTCCAGAGATCTTAGTTGCTTGTGTTATTCTCATCCTCCCCGTGGAGTTAGGAGTAGCCGCTTCTTTTGTTTTACATCCACGACTTTTCAATCGTACACTAAAAGCTTCTGTCGGAGTAGCTCTTTCATTCAGTTACTTGTCAGCGCCCAAGGAAAAAGTGCAGAGGCTTCTTTTAGGAAAGAAGGCATACCCGTTAATTCCTAGATTTTTTCTCTTAGAAAGCTCGATCCATATTAAACAAGTAGTGAGATGAGAGGGTGGAAGTAACATTCTCTTTCTATTATATATCTATATATATGCACTGCGGAGAGTTCTATAGTAGTAATAGTGTTTTTTCAAGATTCATATGTTAGAATTTCTTATTAAAAAGTTTAATGGAAGTGGTAAGTGCAATCCTTTTGCTATACAGCTTTGAAACTTCCCTGAATGCACAAAGATTCTGTTTCGCTTTATCGAGGTGAGAGACAAAGCCTTTTCCTAATATGCTCGCTCCATGCTCTAACAAACTCGTTGCGTAAACTCTTCCCCCCCCCTTTCTTGCATAGGGATATTCGTTGAACCCTTGCATGCCGGTACCACACCACAAGACGATGCCTTATCGCCTACCCACTTGGGAATTCCTTCTGACTTTGCAGGACCCACCCCTTTTAGATGACTTATCTATAGAATCTTTTTTTTTTTATTCTTTTGAACAAGTCACACTTTTGAAATTGAAGCTCAGGATAGAATGGGAGTTATAGTCCAAGTCCAGTTCCTTCTACTGACTACTGATCGTGATTTTACTTCAATTCAAGATGATATTAAAAAACACGGGATGAGGGCTAACCCTACTCCTACTATACTGGGGGGGATGTAATTAATTAAATTAATTTAAATCTGGAACCCATAACTTCTTTTTGACCTTGCTTATCTCGGATCTACTGTATCTATGCTATTGTTATTTTACATGAAAGCCATTTCTTGTATTTCATTCCTAAAGTCTCTAAGCTAAGCTTCTTAGCATCTTCTTAAAGAACTTAACCAATCAATGGGCCAACAAAACAAGAAAGCCTGTTGCTTGCTAATATGCTATGTAATAGTCATCTGTAACTCGAGCTTAAACCTTTGGATCAACTCACCCAGTTCATTTGAATGAACCAGTTAGAGGGAAAGAAGCTTCTACAGAAGAAGACTAAGTAAATCTTTTAAATAAAAAAGGGCGATAAGGGCCAATCCCATCATCAAATGCGTCATCAGATTCCACAACCTAGGTTCGATACTAGTCTTATCTCAAAACTTAACATTATTATTATTAAAACTTGAAGGTTTTTTTTTTATTTACCAATTTAAGTTAAGAATTCTTTTATATAGTTCCCCTTAAAACTAGTAGAATCGGAGGAAGGTTTCCATACTTACTATACTGGACGACTTGCTGGTTAACGCAGGAAGGCAGGTGCCACAACGTTTGACTTTGATGAATCGGGTGCATTTAAGGAGACATGCCCCAAATAAGACAGCTTCCCTTTGTAGAGGAGCCATCGCTTCTTTAGCTACTACTACCTGAACTCGCTTTGTTATTCTTAAAATTATAAAGCCCAATTGCATTTAATTGATGAGTTTACTGACAGGCGTTCTTATAATTAAATAATTGCATTAAAGCAGCCCTACTTCAGGGATAGGTTTCACTAGATAGCGTAGTCGGGGAAAAGCACGGCACAAGGGCTGCGATGGACAAGATTCCTCCCTTTTTTCACAGACAGTTTGAGTAATTGTTATAGGTCCTTTGGCATGTTGTTACGGCTTGGCAGCGACAAATAAAGAGGTAGAACTCGTTTCACTAAGCCATTTTGGAGACTCAATACAAGGGGGTGGAAGCCTCCTTTCGGGTTCGGATTAAGGCACGTGGAATTGATGTCTTTCCGCCTAAGCTTCATGGAGCTGCTTTTAGACCGGGTTTACCCGGCAAGTCCTATAGCTATATGAAAGGGTCTTCTTTCAACCAAGCAACAAAAATGTTATACTTCGCCTAAAACATAGGGATTATGCTATAACCTTGTCAAGCTCAGACTGTTATCACTGTACCAACTTTAGCCAACCTGAGATTGAACTTGTGTTCAATTTACATGAAGTACTTCATTATGATCCTTTCTAAAATGAAGCGAACGGGCTGTTACAAGACTCAAGACTCTCCCCTAATATTAGAAAGCGCTCGTCAACATACTCATTCCTTAGAGCAGATGCCACTCAGGACTCGTGGGGGCAATCCAATTTTCCTTTTTAATCTTACTAGCATTGGTAAGACTGGCTTATTTCACTCACCAACATGATCGTTAGCTCCACTTGTTTTTGCGAACCCGGATTCTTAGATTTTTTTATTATAATTATAATAAGCGAGCTAGTAAACCCCCTTTACCTTTTGGTCGAGCAAGTAAAGAAATTCTCTCTCCTTAATAACATAACCTATTGGACGTGTGACGACGGGATCCCTTTTTCCCAAAGCTAGAATCCCCTTCAATCTGTATCAAAGAATAGGACAAAAGGACGAGTGATGCTCTCAAAGCCGTGCTTTTTAGTTTGATAGAGAGGTGCTTTCTCTTTATTAGAATATAGATAGAAATGCTAAATAGTTTTTATGCGAGTCCATACCTTTATTAACTAAGTAACCAATTTTAACAAACCCAATTTACCGAGTAGGGGTAGGAGCTTACAAGCTCCCGTTAAAAGGTCCCACTATTAATTATTTGTTTCTTTGATCCCACTCGCTTAAGAAAGGACGCGCTCCCAACTTTGCTGCCAACGGAAGAAAAGAGAAAGATAAGACTAAGGCAAGGTAAGGTATGGCCACCGCCTGTCCGACAGCACTCTTTGATACTGTCAAAACAAAAAAAAAAGTTTAGCCGTTGATGAATTCGTTGGCATTTCTACTACTTACAACTCTAAAATTGTAAAATAAAAAGGAGGCAAATCCGGATATTTGAATGACTCCTTTTGATATAGCTTTTCCCTCAGAGTTAATTTGAAGTTAAGATTCGATTGCTTTCCCGGTTGGCCAATTGAATAGCTTAGCCATCTTTGCTTTTGCCAAGTTTGAAGTGTGACTTTCGCCGGCATCAGACTTTTTTTCAATTAGCCTATGAACTCGAACTACCGAACTTACTTTCCAATTCCAAGGATTTAGCATAGCCTTTATCTTGGTTAGGTAGTTTTCCCCCTTTAGCTAGCTGATTAACTCGAACTCTCTCTTGATACGCCGCTTTGCTGATAGTCTATCGAGTTCGTATTCCTATGAATATCTATACAAAAAGACTGACTTTTTTTGATTTTTTTTCTTGTTCTGGCTTCTGGAAAGCAGGGGCAGAGTACTTTTCTTGTTCTACTTGGTGTCAAGTCAGCGTTCTTTTGGGATTTGGCTTTTGGGAGCAGGTTCCAGCTAAGCTTTATAATTAGAACATATAACTATAACAAGGGTACCAACCTCGAATTAAAACTACCAACCTTCCAGGAGCATCCACTTCTATTTCAGCGGAAAATTAAGGAGGATTCTGCATATCGAGTCTTTCATTAGTATAGTTCGAGCCTCGAAAAAAAGACTACATCTCGGATCCAATGATATCGAACATCAATATGCTTGGATCTCGAATGCGAATGATAGGCTGGATTTTTGGCCAAATTAATGGATAACAGTAGGTCGGCAACTTACCAAAGTAAGGCAAGAGTGAAGCGTCTATTCGACTAGATCCCTAGGGGGTCAATGATAAACTACCCAACTAAGCTAAGTCTAAGTTTTTTTTCTCCCTGAATGTGGATCTGGCATAAGCATTCCTAGAACCCAGAAAGAGAGTTTCGGGAGTACACGTTCTTTATGAACATAAAAGTTAAAGAAGAGGGCTCGTTATAGAGAGGGCTCATCATTAGAAAGACCAGTTGGGGACGAACCTAGCATCATTCAATCCAGATTTATCCATTTATGGCTGTTCCATCTCGAGAGTGAGATTATTATCTTACTTTATATGAATATGACAAGACAAGAAAGGCTCCACTTCAAGATCTCTTTTTTCATACAGATAGATCTTTATATAATATCTTAATCATTAAAAGACTGGTATTTTAGGAAGTCAAAGAACTCCTTGAAGAAGAGCCCTAGTGGTGAAAGAAATATAATTCAGAAAATCAAGGCTAATTCTTTCTTACGGTGACTGCTCCTACTTAAGCTTAAAGTTGCGATATAGCGTTCTTTCCGAACGTTCCCAACCTATGTTATCCCATATAAAAATATAATATAGTAAAGTGAATACCTAACTTAGTAGACTAAAAAAGAAGTAGTATAAGCGGGTGCCGCTGAGGAGCATTAGAATACAAAGGGCATTCTTTTATGCTTTTTATTCTATATTATGCTACTATTAGATTTAATTTACAAAAAAAAAATAGCGTAAGTAATCATAGGGCGAATCCTATAGAATTATAGCTCAGCTAATCCCTCATGCGTGAGTCTTCTTCGGACGAAACTGGCATTAATACCCTTTAACCCAATTATGGGCTTATCCAATTTAGACAATGCAATTAAATTAGACTTTGTAGTTAAAGAAAGCATTTATAACTTTGAATGCGAACTTTGTGCCCTTTATCGGGCTCGGGCTTTTTCATGGGGATATATAAAGAGGACTCTAAATGGAGCTTTTGGAGAATTTAAACACGGAATACAAAAAGGCACCCCGTAATCTTACGATAATGGTTCTAAAAAAGGGATAAAAAAGGTGTTAACAAAAAAAGGCGAAGCGAGAGGAAGCTATGTAGCAAGCCCGACACATAAACTTGATGAAATTGCTATAGTTTGCACTCTAGGAGACTTAATGCCTCAGTTAAGACAAGGGCAATGTGGTCTAATTGGTATGGCTCAGTCTAAAAAAAAGCTGGTACAATCAGCATATCGGAAGGGGGAGCTTTCTAAGAAAAAAAGAAGAAATCCGTTTCAAGTATCCCGTCGTAAATGTATCCAGGCACCGGTTATAAGCTCGGTAAATGGGCTGCTTTGGACCTAAAAAGGCATGCTTTTCATTCTCTCAAACATATTTTCCAAGATGCCCGCGGAATGCGCGGGAGGATGGCCTTTCCTCTGTCGTCCTTACAGTTGAACGAGGTGAAAAGGCAGACACTAGTCGAGGAAACAATGCCTCTTGAAAACAACGTGTCGGAAGGTAAGCACTACACAGGTGTCAAAAAAAGCTTTTTTTAGTCAGAGAGCGCAACTGTATATGATTGCGGTTTCGGTGAGGAAAGTATCGACAATGTCCTAACTGGTCTTGAATGATACCTTGTTGTGGAACTAGTCTTTTCGTAGAATGGAAGTCTTTTTGATACCCTTTAGGTAGGTAGGGTATTTTAAATGCGCCTGCTGATTACTTTTCGAGCTATAAATTACCTTAAGGGCAGATCATGATGAAACGGGCGCAAGGGGGATGTATTTGAGAATAGCGAAGGTCGATGGGTCTCTTGACTGATAGGTAGCTTGTAATATGTCTCCAGCATGTCGGCCTTTCTTTGTTTGAAAAAAGTGAGGGATAGGACCCTTCTACTATACCCCAAAAATAAAGAGCTTGATGGCATCCTTGGTAGGAGCCGCTAGTTCGTCTAAAACATCCTTCATATTATTAAAGCCCGGATTGCTCTAAACTTGCTTGCCAGCATACATCTTTGGTTCAAAAATTCTTCTATATCTTTTAAAAACATTTACGGATTCATCAAATCGTGTTTGAAAAGCCCCCTTGCTTTCTTCACTTGTACGATCGGAGTGGGATAAAAAGCATAGGACGCGCCTTATCATACCAATTCTTTAGGTAAAAAAAAGAGTTTATCAGTTGTAAAAGGCATGGATCACAAACTATATCTTGGATGTAGAAAGATAAAAAAGTCTGCTCCTCTTGCTTTTTAGTCTTTCCGTTTTACCCCATTCTTTCTACGCATTTCGTCCATATAAGCCTTTAAGAAGCCAGGAAAGGATATTTCACGTATCGAGGCTTTCTAGCCTTAAAGAGCATGCAAAATAGGTAAAGTACCTGTTTAAGAGCAGTTAGGACATGCTCAAGACATTCATCGCCGTGACCGTAGTCAGCCACAGCTGTCCTTTCCACCCGAAGGAAGTTTGACTCGATGCCCGTATTATGTCCGCACCTTCAGGTGTGTTCTCTTGCGATCAGGAGTATTCTCTCTTATCTTATAATTAAAATTACAATTGAAAACAAGGGGGAGTCGACAAGCCTATTAAAGATCTTTGCCATAAATCGACCTATGATATCTACGACATCCCTTTTTACAAAGTTATCGGAAAGAAGAAGTCTACTCTAAAGGGTACTTCTCCGTACAATAACAATAAGTGGATGATAATTTATTAGCTATCTGTGACCAACCCAGCACTTCGCTCCAGAACTATCCCTCGGCTCGTTACATCGCTATGATAGGATACGCCCACCCGCAACATATGCTCACTTCACTCATTTCACTGGGATCGTCCTTTAGGGAGCCTGCAAGCGCATTTTACTGGATTGATGTACTCCCCCCTTACCCGGGATCCTAGATATCTTTTTTTCTAGTTCTAGAGGTAAGTGACCCGTACAGGAAATGGGAACCTCATTCTATCGAGGGCTATTCTACCCTTTAAAGATATTAAGTTAACTTAACTGGCATAAAATGTGGAAAAACATCGCTACGGCGGCCTATTATGTGGCCTAGAACTAGCGTAAGGTCTTTAGCATCATGTCCTCGGGCTATCTGTTCGTCAAGCTGAGTAAAGGAAGCTTATATTAATGCTGCAAAGATTTTATTTACCTATCAATATGCTACGCTTCTCTGAAAGGAATGTTCTTAAATTCAGTTTTTTTCTTAAGTGCGTCGTTCGAGAGTGCACCTTGTTATTTTCATCAAAGAAAGCAATCAGGGCGTTGGCCCCGATCAAATCTCCTTTCTGAAACATCCCACCCGTTTCCTCATCCCCCGCGATCGAGTCTTCTCCGGAGCATACGTTTCACTCGCTCTATTGCTCGCTTCGTAACCTACGCTTTTTTTTCTTGAATGCGGGGAAGCAGTCACCTGCGTAATCCATAAGTAGTTTTGTCACAGCATCACCTTTCTAAGTTTAATGAAAAGGTAAGGTTTTTTATTTAAGCCGTTGTTTCATGGGTCCCCGCGGCAGATGCTTCTTAAACGGTATGGCAAACGAAATATATAAGGCTAGCTTTGGGCGGGCTCTGATCAGGGTTACGCGACTGACTGAGAGATATAGGAGCTAAGATGCTCACACGTTGGTAAGGACGTTTACGCACTTGTTTTGTTATAGTAGGGACTTGCCCCACCAACCCTTTCTCTTTATGCTACATCAATTACCGGAAAAAAGGTTGAAGACTCTCCTCTCCGTTTTCCTATTAAAGCAGAGTATTAAAAAATGAGGTGGCGGACCATTCATTAGTATTAAAAAGTAATCGAATGTAGCTTTCTTTAATTAGATGGGAATGGCTACTGAGAATGGTTTCACTCGAGGCATACAAACTAAACCTAGTAAATCAGCAGCACAACAAAAAGTCTAGTGATTATGACCTACAGGTAACAGAGAATAGGTCCAATAACAGAGTACTGTTTAAGATGGGCTCTGCCCTTGTCTTTACTTCACAGTAACATAAACATAGGGAAGCAGTAACTCGGGTGCTTACATAAGTAATTATGACCCACCCCTGCTCTTAAGTTTAAGATAGGTATCACCCGCTATAAAAACGTTTCATGCATCCTAGTTAACAAAGGCAGGAGATGTGGGGCGTAGGCTTCATACGAAGGCATAGCAACGGCAACGAAAGTTAGGAATGGACGGATCGATCCTGTGATGCATGCATATTCATTCTTAGATGTCAGCTTCAGCTGATTCTGATTACGAAGGTTAAAGAATAGTACGCGCTCTCCTCAAGCAAGGAGTGGTTATCACGAAAGCAGGGTAAGCATGCTCGATCTCGGCCCTTTTTGTTTTGTACCACATGTGCGCCAATGAGAAGAGACTCACTTCGGTTAGTCCTTGAAATAAAATAAAGAAGACTCCGTTTTCCTTTTAGGCTCGCATAGCATATAAGAAAAAAGCGGAGGAGCATAGTGCGTGATGGGTAGGACCCCAGACGGGGCATGTTCTCCGTACCTTTCTCGGAAAAAGCACCCTTGGATAAGAGAATTCCTGTGGTTGGTGCGTGCGCATACTTATCATTTAATTGGTTGGAAATCCTTACAAAGTAAGCGACGAACGCAGATGAGGTATATATCCACGGAGGGATGGTTGGGCCGATATGCATCGGTTAGTACAGAGAGGGCGGTGTACCTCTGAAGCCCTTTACGAGACTCGCCCTAAGGAGAGGTTGTTTACACTCGAATGATATCGAGGGAAATGAACTCACTAGCTGCCAATTCCTCTCTTTCTCGGATTGCCCTACTTGTGGTGTGGACATTCTGGCCTGAAGGTCCCCTTTCTTCATTAACATTAAGTAGTATGCAGGCCTCATCAACGGTTGGATACTTGCTACGTATGTATGTTCACGTAAAGGCCTATAGTATAGGACTGTCCTCAAGGTTTTATTTTATGCAAAGGGTCAATGCGCACGTTTAGCCCACGGGGCAGGATACCGTTGGGTCATTTTGTTTTGACCACGAAGCTTGCATGTAAGACTTGGATAGCCATAAGATAATGAGAGCGCACCCTTGATCTTAGTCCTTTACTTTTGCACCACATTATGGTTCTTTAGAGCTTTACCAGTAGGATAGAGATGAGCTCCCTGTGATTGGCATGCGGGGTGTGTTCTCCACGTCTTTTCCTAAAGAAAAACAGCTGTTGGAACGGACTTCCTTTGATTGCTGAGCTTTGGCACTGCTTGCCCGATCCCTACCTTTATGCTTTATGGTGGGGGTGAAATGCGCGTGTTTCAGCCGCGAACGTGAACTCCTTAAGACCCACAACAGGACTTGTCCTCTGTCTTTCTTTATCGCAGCCGATGCGCATGTTTGATCTGTCTCATTTTGATGTCCTTAGGTTAGAGCCTTTGTGAGGACTCTCTTCCCTCCTTTCAGTAAAGGGCTGTTGTGCAAGTTTTTCATGATAATTGGAATTGGATTGATACAGAAGGAAGACTTTATAACGATAACGTAAGGGATATTGCTCCTTGGCGACGTATTTTTGTTCCGAGAATTCTGTAAAAACAGGCACAGATTCGCATAAAGCCTCTTATTTTGTCAGGCTCCTTCCTTGCCTTATCAGCCTTATCGCAGCGCAGGAGGGGGCTTTGGTCTCAAATGCCCCTTTGCCGTAGAGCCTGTGCTTCTTGAACAGAGGGCCGAACACTCATTATAATCCATTCCGAAAAGACCCTTTCTAAGGTATTATCTCACTGCGGAAAAGAAGAATTCACGCACACTTTTCCATAACTTTGATAGGAAGACTTGTAGTAGGGCTGGCAAAAGGAAAGGTACCAGAAAGCCACATCCGAAGCAGAATCGGCGTGGGATTTCATTTGCTAGTTTAGCGAGCTCGCCCGAACCCGATAAGGGGTTACATACTTCCGTTCATTTCATTCTGTAGACCCCAACTCTTTGAATAGTCCTCCCCTTCACTCGTTCAAGAAGTCCCCTTGAAAAAAAGCCTACCCGTATTTAGAAGAGGTGGGCTGAGGGGTGGTCATATGAGCACTTGGTTATGCCCAAGCAGATTCAGAAGTTCCTTTTATTAATATTAATGTTGTAGAAAGAGCAGAATGGAGCAATGCTTTCTTGAGAAAGGTCTTCATGGTTGGCGTCCCTTTTTCTTGTTGATCTCGAATGCTACCTCACTTCTTTTTTAACTACTGGGGGCATAGATATCCTAGGACGGACGCCCCTTATATGAAGGATCAATAAAAGCTTCCTTTGCTTGACCTGACGAATGAACAAATTGACGACAGGTTTAATGTGAAATGAGGTTTCCTACTTGCTCAAGGGTGCGTGGGGACGAAAGCAAGTGAAGTGTGCCATAATGTAATTGAGCATAGGACACTTGTGCCTTTTTATTTGACAAGTTAAGGTAGGATGCATCTTAATTAGCGAAATGGGTTGATGCCTTGTGAACAGGCCAGGCGAAAAGTAGATTTCACCCTTTATATAGTATACTGTTTGCTTCTTTGTGAGATTGAAGATCTCATAGACAGGTGAACCCGCATTTAAAGATGCTTTTTGTGCTTGGGTTGTTGGGTGGAATGAAGAAGCCCTGGATGGTTATGACGGACTTGCTCTCCCAATTCCTTTAGAAAGAAAGAGCCATATGAAAGGAATTCCTACTTTTCTCGCACAAGCAAGCAACGGTTTTGGACTTTGGGCAGAGGGCTGTGTTTTGTTAGAAGAAAACCACTGATGCGCGTGATTATGGTTATGACGTGGACTGAGCATATGCTGCTAATTGCATTGGTACGTTTAACACAAAGCCATACTCCTTCCTTGGCATAACGCGGCATGAGATTCCTTTGCTGGCATAGCGCTTAGAACCAGGCATCCTCGTAGGAACTCGTAAAAAAGGAACGAAAGGATGTAGCGATTAAGATGTTAAGGGGGGTGGCGTCTTCCTTACTTCTCCGTTAAGCGGCTTGAGGCTCATTGACCCTCCACGTCATTCCTTGCTCCTAAGCTAGTAACGTTTCGCATGCCATAGCGCATATATATATATATTTTTCCAAGATCAGCTAGCCGTTTTAGCTGAGTGAGCACAGGGAAAAAACCGAGGACGTAGGGCAAGAAGGGACGGAAGGCGTCGAGTTGACGCTTCCCCGGGGCATACAGACAAGCTTTTGCTAGTCATCTTAAAGTAAAGGCAGCTTTTATTTCTACCTTGATATCGATCCTTGTTTTGCTCATTTCTTTCGTTTTGTAAAGAGCGTTCCAGGATAAGTCAAGCCGAGTAAGGACTCCTGGGTGAAATTTTACCCACGGGAGCTTTGGAAAAAAGTATATTTTAGGGACAACTCAGGAAAGAAAACAGGTTATATTTGATTTTCACGATCTGGAAGAAGCTCGACCAATCGGGGGAGGGTGCTACGAAAGCAGGCTCGAATGAATAGGGGATAGCCCGGTGGGACTCGCATATCTAGGACAAGGCAGGGAGAGAGGTTGGATTTTGCGCTTATGTTTACAGGAGTGAGATGGAGATCAAGGAAACTAAGTCAATGGGGAATGTACTTTCCTAGCAACTAGGACGGGGGAGGTAGGTAGACTTGGCCTAGATTTGAAAGGGATTGCTTACGACGATTCCGCCAAGCCTTTATTTCAGGTAGGAGTTAGCCCTTCAATTCAAGTGGGCTTTCCCGGTTCCTATTATTCATATAAGCACCCGCCAGAGTAGGGCAAGAACCGAACTCTGGGACTCACCCTAGCATTTCCGAGATGACTAAGCCCTTTGACCTCATTTGGCGGATGGGCTACTTAGCTACCGAACATAAATCGTAGAATCGGGGCGGCGAGATTACTCACTTTAACATGGAGATTACCAAAGCCTTTTTTATATTAAATAAGTAACAAAAGTGACCTCTCTGTTAACAAGACTTTTTCCAAGATTGCTGCGATATCATACGATATTTACTTAGAGCCGAAGACTTTAACAGGAGAAAATCCACGCTATCAGTCATAGTCCGGGATTACTCCGAGATTGAACCAATCTCTAAATTAATTTTACGATCCTATCCACTTATAAGATAGGGCTCGCTCATTTTTGATTTAGAGATCGGGAAAAGGTGTGCACTTTCTCTTGAAAAAAAAAAATTCTGAAGTTTTGTTGTCAATAGCGGAAGTTCAGACTGCTGCCCTAAACGCAATATCGGAAGGTTTACCTCAGAATCGGAAACAATAACAGCATTTTTTCCGAAACTCTCGAAGCTAATCCTAAGCCATAAAATAGGATCAGTCTTAGGAACGAAGCGGCGTTAGAAGACTTCTATATACGCTAAAAGGCCAATTACGACCGTACAGACTATTCCGACATCGATACGTCAAAGCGTTTTGCGACATATGTATGAGGTTTTTTTTACCCTGGGGGCCTACCTTTCAATCATAGTGCTATATAGAGAAGTTCCTCTTATTTAGCTGGTATAGTAGGATTAAGAAGTTGAATCCTATTCTCGCCTCAAAGAAGAAGATTGGTTCCTTTGAACCGAAGCATTCTAAGATTAGCATTGGTAACCCGGGCTACTAAGAAGTATACTTTAGTCTCAGCCCTAGCAAGTCGAAGAAAGACCCCTATAACCAATACCGGACACGCAACAATAAGTAGAAAATCCAGGCAAGATGTAGCCAATTCATATGTTTCACACGCTAAAGCGGGAGCTGAGAAAAAAAGAAGCCTCCACGAGAGAAGGGGCCGCAGCCGAGGGAGCGTCGGATGCTAGAAAGGCGGGATAGAGGGGTTGATGCTGGGAATGAAGCAATTTTTGCTCATCCAGAAGGTGTTGGTGCAAGCGAGGCAGTTGCCCCAGTTGTTGTTCCATGTTTATGAAATGACTGGGAAAGCCAATTACTAAATCCAAGTCCCAAAAGATAGGTGTTTGCGTTTCGAAATAAGCCAAGGGGAAAGGAGAAGCAATAATAATATGGGAGATCCATAGAAACCAGAGATAGTCCTCGGAATGGAGAAGACCGGTCGTCTTTGATTGGATGTGCTAATCACTTGTCGTGATTGGCCAGGTAGAATGATATGTTTGCTTGGTTGGATGCTTGGCTTCCTTAAATATACTATCAAGGTCTCTTGTTTCCTATTCACTATCGCTCGAGCCAATTTTCGTCTCTTCAAATGGGGGAGCTCCCTTTTAGTACAAGTCCTACCAAGGCGTTATCCTCCTTTGAAAGCATGTCGGAAGGTAGAGGACGCTGCAGAGACTCGTTCCCCAAGTTTCTTTGGACAGTTTAAAGGCTATTGAGGACGATTGAGCAGAAAGCATCAGAGAAGTCCTAGCGGGTATCAGTATCACTTTGCGCATTCCTTTGGGTGTTTGGGGCCAGAAAGCTTTATTATATGGGTCAAAGGCAGGAGGGGGTGGTCCACCTTTCTCCAGGTCTTTTGATTACTAAAGGCATAATAGGTTGAAAAAAAAACTTTTCATTGATAGGAATTGATCTAAGAAGCAGGCATTTCGTACATAAAAAGCAGCAGTCTCCCTTTTCAAAGGCAGAGCGGCAAGTCAGCCCAAATAATGGGGTTGGTTGAACCGAAAGGAAGTGGTGCGCCCTATTGACTCAGTGGGGGATTGATCGTCTCTTTTCCACAACTGAAGAATGACTATAAGATTTCGAGAGCATCCTCGCGCTTCTCCTTCCAGTTGAGCCATCTCATTCTTCTCCTTAATATTTATAATGATATAGGGCTAGGTAACAAGTACCAACCATACTTAATGAGCAGAGTGGGCTTTGGTATGAGCGCTAAGCCAGTAAGCAGGTGAGCTAGGGCAACCATGTGGCTATGTCCAGGTGCTCCTGTTTGTTTAAGGTCCTCCCCTACGGAATGCAGCTTTATTCCGATAGGAAAGCTTGTGCCCGAGCATTCCTACGTCCTAGCATGCAGGCATATTTAGCAAGACTTTTTACATTAGAAAGTGCCAAGCAGTAGCCCTGGACTATGCCTTTCAAACCACTACTTAAGACACGGCATGAGGATAAGCCCCCCTATCCAGCCGCTGCTCGTGTGAAAAAAAGGAAGAAATCTCGCTTGTATACCCGTTTATCTTTAAGAAGAGTTAAGAAAAGCAGGCGAATACATCCTTCTATAAGTAGTACTATATGGAAAGTTTACCCAGAGCTTCCATCCCAGCACGCGATTCATCGGAAAGAGTCTTTGATAAGGCAGGAAGCGTATTTCACTGCATTGGCGTATCCATAGATTGGGGCAGATCTACTTCTATTAAAGTATGCAGAAGAAACGACGTGTCAGTGGGTACGAGCCGGGACTTGCTCATCGAGAAAGGACTAAGCAAAAACATAATACCCTGCAGTAGACGTTTATTCCTCGGAAAAACTTGACCTAATACCTATGTAATGATGGGCACAACCTTCTCAAAAGACCTCGTACTTGGCTTTTGCTTATAACGCTGTCTATGAATAAAAAGAAATATCCGACCTCGGTCCACAGGAATAGGAATTTGTGCGAGAAAGGGAGGGGAATTCATTTCACAGGACCCATTTTAAATTAAATAAGAGGAACAAGTCTTGCATAAGGTATGAAGAAGGGTTAAAGCCCCTACATTCCTTAATTATATGTAAGCACCTAATAGGAAAAAGTATACCTTTCCCAGCAACGTTCGTCCTCTAACCGCCAAGAGCTCCTCGGCGAGCTCCTCTCCCGTTGGTCAAACATCTCTGTTCCTTTTCCTCTGGGACAAAGAGAATCTCCGTAGCAAGGGTTGAAGAAGAGAGAAGCTCTTTCGGCCGAAAAAAATGCTCTTGAAAAAAAATTAAGTATTATTAAAGCATGTCTTCCACGCCGAGGCGGTATTCAAAACCACAAGCGCTCTCAGTGACCGTTTATACCTATAAAAAAAGCACAGGAGTTGCTACTTGTGCAATAGTCCCTCGTCCTGACCCTTCAGTATGCTCAAATAAAACTTCTGAGCATAAGAGGCTTCTCCTGGCTATGCCCGTACACTAACCATAGGAATACGTCCTTCATATCCTCATTAAGGAGGGAACTTCTACCCGCTCACTTGGAATATTATACACGTTAATTTTATGAATACGTCCACATGCAGCATACAAGAGTATGTCCATACGCGCTACCTGTTCCAGCACATCTTTCATCGGGGTCAGCTTTAAAGAAGGTAACAATTTCACTTAACTTCGTTCGGGTATCCCTATCCGTAAAGGGCGCGGAGACGCCTTCTAGCGCTAAAAGGTGTAAGAATAGTTCATCCCTCAAGACCAGTTAAGAGTTTGCTCCAGAAATTCCTTGCTAAAACCATAAGCTTTCTCATAGGAGCGAGTGAAAGGTATGTAGCGGGCCGTCCTTGGTTTCAAAAGGACATTTAAGCGATCATCTCAGGATGTGTGGAAAAAAGTGTTAATAGCTTCTAGCGGACTTGTCCTAGCATGCCCATCCATATGGAACGTACTTAGCTTATGAACAGCAGGAATGGTCTCGCAAAATTCAAACTAACCGCCCCAATGCCTTTTGGATGGAGCAGTAAAGTTCCCGGGTTTTATTGATTTATAATTCCACCAAAAGGAGCTTTCCAACGTAAGAGTAGGGGTCGAGGCAGAGAGCCCAATTCCGCGCTGGTTTTAACCTTTCCTTAAGAATTTATATAAAAATAAAGTAAACTAAAAGCTTCATGACAATTAGTATTTTAGTTTGGTTCCAGCCCTGTCGGTACGATATTAAGATATCTCGGTGAAATCATCAACAAGGGTAGAGGTACGAAATCTCTGCTTTTTAGGACATGAATGCCCTTTTTGTTAAAGAGAAGTTTATTTGCTATTGGTATATAAGGAAGGATACTGACCCATGCCCTTCTTTCCCTTAACTCACTTGCGTAGCATAGAAGTGAACCGTCAGCGAAGAAGCATCTTTTACGGGCCCATAAGAGGTGGCGAGGAGCCCTCGTTAGCACGGGCGAAACATCCTTAATATGGTTTGTTATGCCTCAAAGCCCCCTCCTGACGAAACAAACATCGAAAAAGGCTCATGTGCCAAAGTTCAAAGAAAGACATTCCGCAGCCTCAGTCCTACCTTGTCCGAGTACCTTCGCTTTAGGTCTACCCGCTTTCGTTTTAAGCAAGAGGGCCGTCTCGCGTGCATCCGAAGATTCACCTTAATACATACACTGTGGACACACTTGAGATTTTGGGGGATAGTATAGAATATAGAATGGCGGGCTTGTCGTGATAGGATAGGTGGTTTTGAATAAGCCATTTGACTGAGAACTGTTCTCGACATGAGGATCTTGCTCCTATTTTTGGGAAAAGAAGCTTTATTAAACCACATAAAGTAAGTAAAAAGCTATACAAGTTATGGGTTTACCGCAGAAACTATACTATGGACCCATGCCCTCTTCTTATTATATTATGGTGTTGACGAGCGTAGGTTACGAAACGAGAGAGGGTGTAGAAAGGGGCATGGCACCGGCTTTCGGGTTGATAAAAAACACGCGATACGCGCGCATTAGCTGTAATGGCTATTGGCCTCTCACTCTCGCCCTGCAGTATAGCCCCCTTGTTGGTGGTAAAAACTCTGTGGTTGACTGACTGGATGAACATAAGGATTTAAACTTTTTGCATCAACCCTGAAAAACGAGAAAAAGGCTCAACCCCATTTCCTTACTAAACTTCAATTTAAAATTAAAATTTGCATGTTCGCCTTTTTTTTTAAAGGAGACTGTACTCGCTTCTTACCTTAAAACAAGAGCAATCTTCCGATCTGAGGCTGGGGATGCTCCTTAAGCAAGCACATTTGGAACCAATTTACATATTTTATATAAGGGGGAACCCGGTGCCTGTGGCTTGAGTTAGCCTTCTACTGTTACTGTACTGTCTCAGATTGGACTTTACATAATAATACAAAGAAAGTTTTTCCTTCGGGGGGCTGAAAGGAGAGAATCAGATGAGCTCGTCTTGCTGCGTGAAATTCGAGATTTGAAGATAAAAATAATCATGTGAGAGATTCCGTAGAAGCTCTCACCTCAAACTATTATTAATGTCGTAATTCTTAATACGGAATGCGCTTGGATTGAATACTTTTCATACCTAGTTGTTGGGTGAGACGAGTTACCATAAAGGATCATGTAGGCGAGAAAGGTTACAAGTGATCGTAAGAAAGCCTGGTTAAAGCCTATTCCTTTTTTCACGGAATATCCTCTCTGTAAAGTATCCCTGATGTTCTTTTTTTCAGTGTACATCACAACCTGCTTTATCCTATCACTAAACATCCATGAATGAACCCAGTTGTTTCCAGAAATTCAAGCCTCTAACTTAGAATTATCTTCTGCAGGCTTGGCTAATGCTCCTGTCACATAAGCAAGGTTCCTCTTGGCTGATAGGGTATTTGGAAAGCTTTTTGGGGCCAACAGGTCGAGTGAATGGCAGGCACGTATGTCACTATTACTATAAAATGCTTATTCATCTGAAAATGAGGAGGCCCCGCCGGAATTTGGTTCATCATCATGCTCATCCGAAAAAAAGCTGACTTTCTTGTCTGTGCGTACCCCTTCTGCTCGTTTGTTACATTATGATCTCTTATACTATAAATGCAGGGTAATCATGAAAGATTTTCGTTTCGCATGCTTCGTATCGAATGAGATTCTAAGCATTCGGACTAATGCCCTTTATTCCTAAGAGTCCTAAACGCATTAATTAATTATAAGAATTCTGCTTTTATTTTATAGTAAAGGGGGGTTATGCCAGCGAGTAAGGCCGTTGACAGCACGGAAGTAGAGGCAAATGGAACGACTATTCCAGAAACGAAAGCGGGTTGGCCCACTTCTCTACCAATATTCCGCTTTAATGAGAGGACGTGGGATGGCGCAGCAGGAAAGGTCTAATCCTTCATCATATACATATAGTAAAGTATAATCAGAGTTGGATCCTGGTTCAGAAGACAGGTCTTTGGGTATCATCAAATCTCGGGTCATGTGCTTCGCTCCGACCCTACAAAAGCCGGGGCCAACGTTCAAGAAAAGCGAAAAGAGGCATTCGCCGTCGAATAAGAAAAGTTTCCAGTTATTGTTGATGGTCAGACAAAAGGAAGGATTCTACCTTAGCTCATTCCAGGAATATAGATCTTTATTTGTCTTTCTCGGCCGGACCTATCCTTTAACATACAGCAGCCATTTTAATATTCAAAATCAACATAAATAAAACCAAGTAAATTACCAAAGGATAGACTTCTTGACTTACCGGATGAAACGGACAAAGTCCAGGTTTCAGATGAAGATGTTCCGATACAAGATAGAAAGAATGCTAATTCAGAAACAGTTTTAGCTGATGATGGTCGTGGAAACAAGGGTCCCATGTATTATATTTTATTATATATAGATTCACAAAATTGAGATTAACACCGACCAATGTCATGTACCTCGTCTCGACCAAGCCTCTACTCAATCAGCATCCCGCCCCAAAACGCTTACTGTCCAACCACTCCAGAACATGGCTTATGAAGAGTCTTATTAACGCTGCTTGACAAAAGGATCCCCCGTGACGATTCCTTTCTCTGATGAAGGGCCCTATGAATCCGCTCAAGTCCCCCTCCCTTGGGTCGAGATTCCTTTGCATAACTATCAGACTCTTTTGGATCAACGTCCATTGCATTTGTTCCCATTTATCTATCTTAAACGTCTCTTTCTAGGCGTCTTACTTTTAGTACTTCCAGCAGTAGTAGGAGAAATGCCTCTTTTCGGTAGTAGTAAGTGGAATATTATTCTTTCCTTTTAATTTCCTCGGGGGCTGACGTCTCGGCTTATATACCTCCTTCACCAATCTATCTCCTTTTGAGGATTTCTTTTTTTTTTTAATTATACGCCCCCGGCGGATGCTTCTTATTCTTTTGAGACTTACTCTGGGTCGAGGGTTCTGCGCCTTAAAGTACCTATCGAGTAGTTAGGTTCGCTACCCTGCTCATCACTTTCTAATGTATTCTGCTGCCACCATGCTTCCAAGGCATGAAAGGTGGAAGATGGTTCTTCTTTCTATTATATTATATAAAGGCATAGCTATAGGGCATAGTAGTAGGAACGGGGGCCGAGGAGCTTTCCTTTTAAATTTTATTCTTAAAAACTCTGTTGTTGGACCGTTGCTGAGGGGGATACCCTATTAGTAGGCTTCTTCTTAGTAGTCTATAGCTTTCTATCAGATTGAATTCTTTCAAAGAAAGGTAGGTTTTACCGGCCTCTTGAACAACTTCCAGAATCACCTAATGCAAAAGGGGAGTTAGCCTTAGCTTATTAATAGGAGGTGTTCCGATTTCAAAAGTACTGGCTTTCCTCTCAGAATTGGCCTTTTTGTGAGAATGCCCCTTTTTTTAATTGAAAGAAAGGAGAGTTAATAGGTATAAGGTTCCTCATCCATAAAAAGAAGACGAAACCTCAACAGCTACAACTATCACGTCATTCAAGTAAGCCAACGACTCTTCTGTCTCGTCTACCTCAGCAAATGGCACTCGTTCACCTGCCCCGCTTACTCTCGGATTCTTCTGGGCCTCCCTGCTCTAGCCAAGAGCGTTGCTTGCCCTCATCCTTCCCCCTTGCCCTCTAACTTGACTTTGCTTTACTTGCTTGCGAGAGACTAGATTAACGAGCTCACCCAATTCACAGGATTCCGCCAAGCATAGGCAGACTTTTCTCATCTTTCTCGCTTTTTATAGAGCCAAAGGTATGTTCTACGGGGCCCGGTATCAGGCGTGTTTACTCGCAAGTGAGACTCTCTCTTTTGGTATCTATCCCAGAGCTTGAAAAAAATTTTTGAACTGACCATTATAAAGAGAGCTCGAAAGTCAAGAAAAAAAAGTGTAAGAGAAGCGCGGAACCGCTTACTTACTGGCCAAAGGGAGGCAGCATGACTGGTCAAGCACGTGCCGAACATTCAGTCTTATTCTAATGCTCTATTAAATCTTTCATGTGTTTATAGAAAGAAAAACCGATTGATCTTCTTTTTTTCCACAACAATAGAGCATTTTAACGATTAGACAAGACTCCTGTCCTATCCATAGGTGGAACGCATCTTTCAATCAATCATCCTACTCGCCAACAACCTACTCGTTTCTTTGACCTACTGCAATACCTCAATCCATTCTGATCATATAGTAATTAATCTTCTATATTTTCGTTCCTAAGAGCTATTCTCAGACCTACTCTTAGCGTTATAGTTTTAGATAAAATATGATATAAATCCTATAAAAAGCAAGGGAAGCTCGGACAAGCATAGTCCATCAAGGAAAGTGTGCTTTCAAGAATGGCCGGAGCAAGATAGATCCGGTAAGAGGTTAAATCTGTGTAAGAAAACTTGGCCCTCGAATAGATCAGCAGGTTAATAGGGTGGAAAGCCTCTCTTCAACAAAGCAAAGAAAGAACTCGATTAAGATTAACTAGGCCTTTAATTGTGCATCGAAAACAAAGCCTTGTGGTGTTGTGACCTTCAAACACCCTCTCTCTTTCCCCTTCAGGCTAGTGAAACCTCGTCTGATGCTTTAGCCCACCAAGTAAGTGAGCTGGCTCGCCTCGATGGATTCTTTATTTGGCGGTTGGACCTGTTTCAGTAGGTTGATCGCCTATCTCCTTGATTGGGTGGTAGTAGTATATTAGGGCGAGGCTGCTTTATTTTCCCAATTGCTGAACCGGCTCTCTATGTAATGACTTACCTGGAGTCATTATACGGATGTTAAGGTACTTCTTTTTCTTGGGATCAATCGTTTGCAGTTTGTATGACAAAGGCTGTAAGTCCCTCGAAAACAGAGATTAGGCATGGGACCTTAAGCTTAAGAAGGGCAAGCAGGAGGCCCTTTCGGCTTAGGATAAGGGCACCGGAACACAGTGTAAGGTGATAGGTCAAAATCTTTGATGCCCGGGCGTTAGAGTCGGGAGATTACACCATCCCAAAAGACGTAAATTTATGAAAGGGAAAAAAAGAGAGACAAGAAAACGAGTTTGATGTTGGCGAGCCAGTAGCTGGGAGAATTAATTCATATTGCTGTATAGGAGAGGGATTTTCTTACTTAGCCGAGGGAACCGGGAAGCCAGCCAGCCCTTAATCTTTAACTGCCTCAGCAAATTCTTCATCATCTGCATTCTACGGTTAATTTTCTTATGAAAAAATGGAGGCTTTAGCACCGGATGAGTGAAACGATGTCAGCTTCACTTTGGTTTCCTCATAAAAAAAGATTAAAAAGGGCCTCGATAAGGACCTATATAGTATGGAAGTTTAGAACTGTTTACAGGCTAGGGTCTCTTTTCAAGGGAGCTTTCAGAGCATGCAGAAAGATGGAGTTCAGATCTTGAAGCGTAAGCCTTTCTTTATTACACATGACTTTGTTCTCTATCAACAAAATGTTCACCTCTAAAGAAAAGGGATGAGCCTCATTTAGATGGTTACGAAAGTTTGTTTTAACTTGCTCAGATAAGGCCTGAAATTAAAGAAATGTATGGGCCTCATGAGGCTGCCGTTTATGCCTTTTTTCCAGAATGTGGCAAACAAAAGGAGCTTGAGGACATGCCTCTCATAAGGTTTGTCTGCCTAGCAAAGGGCATCCTATGCATTTTTTATTTCAGCTATATCTCAACCTATGAAGAACTATGAAGAAGTCAAACTACTTCTCTCCACAACGGCTTAGCCTGGGACGTCTCGTTCTAAGCGTTACGCAGCCGAACCGAATGCCAACAAAGACCTACGGCATGCAAGCGTATCTTAGCACGTTACATCCATATCTGCCAAATAAAGCTAAGGGCGGGTCCACCTTCAAGAGCTCCTGAAAAAAAAAAGCGCAGTTTTAATGTGCCTCATAACTTGGTTTTAATTCCAACTCCATTTTCTATCACAACTTGTTTTTATTATAATAATACAATAAAAGAGGGGGCGAGGCATTCTATCATTCATACTCCCAGAAGTAAGAAGGTCCCGCTTCCCGTCACTTTTATCGGAGATATGTCCAATTCCAACAACGTGTCAGACATAGCCCTTAATCTTAATCTGAGAATCCTAAATTAAGCGTAAAATAAAGAATAACGTCTTTGGTAATTAACCGAAGGAAGAGAAGTAAGCTTTAAAAGGGCTATTTCCCGGGTCTAAAGCCGTTATGTGCCCCGCTCGTGATCTTATCCACTAACGACTTTCTCAAACTCAAAGAAGGGGATCAACCTTACGCTTACCAATGATATTGGCGTTTGGTACGACCCCGCCCCTCAAGGAAGCTTCCCCATTCGAAGAGACGAAAGTTGGCTCGAGCGATAGTAAAGAGGAGGCAAGAAAACTTGCTTGCTAGCATTAAGTAGACTGAAGCTCTTACCATTCAAGAAAAAAAAGAGTCCCGGTACACATGGATTCACCCATCCAATCTATCTAGCCGAGGAAAAGCCCGTCCTTAATTACTAATTACATAAGCTTCCCTTTCAAGTCTCACCTTTTTTTTTAATGGTTGTTGATGGGTTTGGAATTTAGGACAAGCTCCTCCAGTATCCGTAGCTTTAGGGTTGGTTCCAAACTGATTGCCCGAGGAAGTCTCGGATGATTGACGAAACAAAGAGCGTGAAGAAGGAGGGTCTCTTTGGCGAAAGGCTTTTAGTTTTTTCCGCCTTTCCCTGGGAACGAGGCAAGCTCAACCCTCAATTTAAACATTGTAAGTGTAAGTTTAATATAGATTAATATAGAATAGAAAAGCAAGATTTGACACACCAAGTCCCAACAAAACTCCCCTAACCCAATAAAGTAACTCACTTTGCTTTATAAAAATTAAAATTAACAAAAGAGTCACGTCACTTGAAACACGAGCCCTTACCTTAAACTAGAAGCTAGTCCAAACTACCATTCTCATTCTGTATTGGTATTGTATCAACGTGAGACTACTCAACCTCTTTTATAGATTTATAGATATCTATCTTTCCACTCTCTAGTTGAACCCGCAATCATTAGACCATCCCATGCTATCCGGTCTAATGACCTCTATCTTAAGACCTCGCATTACATTGCTTTTCGTTGGGAAAGCGCTCAACGAATCGCGCTGAAAAAAAAAGTCATTATTGCAGCTCCCGCTGTTGCCGCTCATCTCGGGCGGGCTTAGCATGCTTTGTTTAGGAATCAGCCATAAATTCATCTTTTTATACTATTCTTGTCTTGCTCTAAAAAGAACTATCCAAAGCAGATAACTAGCGTTGCCTCTGAGCCAGAATTAAAGCAAAATTCAAACTATTCTTATATGAGTATATGTGTGCAAGGGTTGGGTTGAAAAGCCTAAACCCCTTAAACTTAGGAAAGCTTCATGAGATAACGTACGTCCTTACTAGCCTTATATATTTTCTAGATCCCCGCTCTTCTGTATTTCCTTGTAATAGCCAGTTAAAGAAGGAAGGAGGGTCGAAGCATTTCTTTGATTAGGCTCGTTCCCAAAGAAAGCAAGTGAAGAGGCGCTCTTGGTATGTTCAAAAATCTGGGAGCTAAAGGTACCTGTGAGCCTCGTTTCATGATGCGGTGAAGGGCATTAGAATGACACCTAATACGTCTTTTCTTTAGCCAAGTTACGAATACTTTAGCTCTGAGCGGGGTACGGGCTTTGCCCACCACTATTTATGAATGGCTAGGATTGAGCTTTACTTCTGTCAAATTAGATATAAAAGAAAGTGAACACTTATGTATGAGTCTTCGATACCACCTTGAAACCAAAGAAATACTCTGAGAGTATTTTCGCTAATGGATACGCAGCCCGTGAGCGCCGTTTAGAGATTCCCGAGGGTAGGACACAGCAGGCATCAAACCCGACTTTCCTTGGTCATCAAAGATATTTGAAGATTCTGGTTATGATATAAGATCTTAGCCGACCATTCCTGCTGTTCATGAGAAGGGTCCATTCTATATAAATATGGATGTGCATGCGAGGAGCAAACCCGTTAAAGGGGTCTTTCCAAAGGGAGCATTTGTCAAATCACAAAAAAGGCTTTCGAGCTTCAAATAGTATGCATAAAAAGCGAAGTTTCCTTCAAAACCAACTAGGACTTCTCCAACGATTTCTTCTTCAAAAGCGTGATCTTTACTCAAGGGCCTTTATCTTCCTACAAAAAGTCTGGAGTTGATACCTTTGCAACGGCCGCACCTTCCGACATGGCTTAACATGACTTGCTTTTTTAATGCCTTGGTATGAAACTTGAAAATCAGAGGCTTCCTCTATTACGCTAACCGACGCACTTGCTTCTTCTAGCAACAACCCATTTCTATGGTGTGCCTACCCGCGCTCAAACTAAAGGCAACCTTTCCCAACAAAAAGGAAAAGGAGCAACTGCTTCTTTGGACTCGGATATGGGGAAAGAAGAATAGCCTGTCATCGATCTTCGATCTTCGATCAGGAGACACTAAAACGAGGAATACTAACCCGAGCTGTCAAATTATCTTCCAAGGATTAAGGATTCAGCGTAGCCTTTCTCTTGATGGCCCGTTTTTTTTTTGAATTTCTCAATTTCTCCCCAAATACAAAAGTTTACTAACTCGAAAGTCTGTCTTTCCTACCTCACTCGCTCAATAGATACTTTCGAAAGGGTCTATTCGTATTCGAAGAGACGGAAGTTGGCTCACCGCCGCAAATTAAAAAAAAAAGAGGCTAAAGGCCACTGCCTCCCTTTTCTAACTAAAACTAAACAAGTAGGTATTTGATTCCTGATTGTATAGACAAGGAAGGGTGTCTATCCTTTATAATTATAGTATAGATAGAGGTTGTTGAACCTTTTATCCATGATCAGCTAAAGCTACTTCATCCGCCTCAATTTCCGCATCTGAAACCAGAACTTGGCCTTTCCCCGTCAGCCCGCTAGCCAAGTCTTTTCAACAGATGAGCAGAGCCTAGGTTCTCAGGCCCAAACCCTGCTGCTTTAGATTGTATTGTCGGCTGACGATCTGAAAGAACTGGACCAACCCTCTCACTAACGTTTAAGAATGGTTCTTTGTTTTTATTTTTTCTTTCTGTCAGAAGAGAAAAAAGGCACGAGGAAGGGTCATAACACAAGGATGAATGAGATCTGAGATTGGGTCTTACTTATCAGAATACAGACAAGAGAGGACTGTAATTTTTAGAGTTACGGGAAAAGACACCGGGCAAGACTAAGTAGAACAGTAAGTAGTTTTTTGCTGATCCATACAAAGTCAAAGAAACATACGTTGTTGATGCAAAAGAGGAGGTTGGGCAGAAGTCTTTTTTCAGAGCCATCCCAGGCCAAAGATCTAGGGTCTATCTTTCTCGTTGGGTCTAATTTCGGAAAAGAAGACTCGGATTTCTCATCTCTTTCTATTAGAGGCTAATAGGATTTCTAAAGATTAGCTCAAATTCCTATTGATAGAAGAATAGATGACCAATAAGTCAAACTTTCAGAAAAAATCTATGGACCTTTCTACTCTCGCTCTCTCGTAAAAAAAAGCTGAGACCACTGACCTTAGCCGGTCTGAGATTGAACTAGCCTTCAATTTACATGAGGCGCTTCGTTATGAACCCCGGTTTGAGCGATGAACCTTGCCATACTGAGATGATTACTACTTTACCGAGTCTGAACAGTCAGGGGGTAGTATTTCGAAAGCGAAAAGAAAAGAAGGCTTTTAGGGGAGGCCCTTGTATTGGTATTGCGGATATTACAGAATGTAATTAAGGATGGGTCGTCTATCCTAATAGTTATCCAGATTTGATTGCTATCTTCCTTTTTTTCATTCAATCGCCCCGATTGAAATGGGGAAATCCACAGAAGCCCCAACCGGGTGCAGGCGAGGAGTACTGTTGATGCGAACGAGCCCTTTCTAGTGTTCAGTCGAAACTATCATATACCTTACTTAAAATAAAAGAAGAAAGGCAAAGAAAAAGCTGTTAGTGAGTATACCTTATTATAATATATTAGATTAGATGAATTAAATAGGATAGGTTGAGTTCGCGCATTACCGGACCTAGCGGATCCGGATGATCCGAGTGAACCAGATTAATTTGTGAATTAGAAGAAGAAACTGGAAGTTTGGCTGATCCATAATAATTATAATTATAAGAGAGAAAAGGAAGAGGCACTAGAACCATTACCCGGGAAAAACATCCTTTACCAACTAAATAGTTCGTGATGAAGAAAGAGAGGAAGTCGACGATCCAGTCGATGGAAAGCAAGCGGGTCCACCAGAATTTCTTTTCAAAACTTTACTTTTACCTGACTTCTGCTTTTGAATTCTTCAAGAGAATCCTTTATTCTAAGGTATTTTACGTACAAGTAGCTTCTTTATGGTTTGACTCTACTTGTGTCAATTGATTTCTACTTTCTTCATGCGGCGGGGTGCTTTCTCCAAGTAAGCTCGGGCAATCTCAGCATTCACGTTCCATTCTGCTTTCTTTTTTTCATAGATCTCGGCAAGAGTGGGGGTCAATAATGGCTGCTGACCTGTAGCAAGCTCAATCAAAACTCTTATTTGAAGAGGATCCCGTTTGAGCGTTAAAGCATAAATGGGTACCATCAAGGGGAGTCGTCTTTCCCTCACCCAAGAAGCGGGCAATTTCAAAATGAACTTTGCTAGATGTTGTGCCCACAAGGTGCAGGTGCCCTAGCTTACAACATACTCTTTTTGTACGTTCTGTTTGTCCATCTGTTTGCGGATGTAGGACATTTGGCACTGCAAACTAGACGAAGTAAATTAAGTGCCCTCCCTTCTAAATCTAATATAATATATATTAGGGCAAAGTCAAAACAAAATAGAAGAAAAGTGTTATGGTTTCATTTTTCTGAATTATATAAATAGTAAGCAAAGGTGCGACCCTGCTCTTAGCTGCCTCTGGAGCTTCGGAAGTGGAAACGGCGGCTTGTATTACATTGTGACCTGATGAGGTCATGTAGGAATCATCTACCCCAATGAAAAGGAAATGACATACATCTTTAAATTTTGAAACCTATTGTACATGAGGGAGCTTGGCTTAACACTACACTACTGAAGAATATTATAGAATAGAAGGATTCGCACTCGTCACATTTTTCTTACTTTACGAGTGAAACTTCCTTTTTTTGTTGGTGAAATACTGCACTATACTATTAACTCGTCTTTAATCATAAATATAATTAGCAGATCGAGGAAAAGCCATAGTGAAGGTCTTTTACATTTACCTCGGTAGAAGAATTTATGTGCTTTGCAGACGCTCCTGCGAAATTTGCATCTTTGATCAATATGCACCAGCACGATAGGAGTCTCGCTTTGCTTTGAGAACAACGTTCAGAACCAGTGCACTTCATTACAGGCGATGAGTAAAACAGGTAGGAGCCCCTAAGTCTACTCATATGATCATATGAGAACTTCATTCTCTCTCCATTAGGGACTTCTTCCAAAATTTTAGCCTGTGATCGAGACATAGCAAAATGCTAAAATATCCGAACAGGCGCCGAACAAGGGGTTGGGGGGGGGGAGGATAAAAAAACCCATGCAAAACGATACCGTATCTTCGAAGTCCGCTTTTGAATTTTTAAAGTAAGGCTGGGTGTAAAACTACGGCTTACTTATGTTGTTACATTGCCAAAGATCTGATATCTATCAATTGTGAAAGTGTCTAATGCACGCCTTTCGCCATCACTTCCCTACACCTCTACACACCTTATTGCATTGAGTGTATGGGCCATTCTCTCTTCTATATTTTAATTATATTTAGAAGCTGCTATTACGCCTGTTCTTTTTTTTTCTTAATATAAGGCGAATTACTTTAATTCTGTAAAACTCCCCCGGGGAGCACTCTTTCATTCTAGTTGCCATCGACTACTTCTTTCTCTTTTATTAAATCAACAATGGGTCGTCGTCGAAGCAGCTTCCTATACCACTATAACTTGTATTTAAGCAGGGGGTCAAGTTCATACAAGCCAATATCATACGTCGATATGGGTAAGATAATGAAAGAATTCGTGACTAAGGGGACCGCTCTTCTTCCCCAAGTTCCCCATGTCTAAAACACATGCAGAAAGAGAGCTGCTTCTAGCCAAAGGCAAAATAAATGTTGTAGGCGAGAAGACCTACTTAGTCTCTCTATTTCTTCTTTTTAAGCTTGCCTTCTCATTCCTCCCGAGTCGGGTTACCCATTATCTCGAGTTATTTCATGCTTCTCTTTCTCTTACCTTTATAATTAGAATGCGCTTCGCTGCTTTCCTATCTCTAAATTATAATATATTATAAAAGAGATTAGAACAAGTAGAGTTCGAGAGAGAGCATAAAGAAAAGGAGTCCAAGTCTGCGGAGCTTCCGGGGCTATTATAAGTTACCCGCCAAGTAAGTCATTAAACCAACTAACTCTGGCCTCAGGCCTTGTTACAGTAGACAGCAATAGACAAAGAATTCTCACCATCATAAGTTTTGACAAATGCGGAAACTTCTTCTTCCTCTGGGAGAAACATATGGTAATGCGTTAGCTTCTAAAAGCTCCGGGGCGAGTAGTGAAGGTTTGTAAGAACTTGACTTATACTTTTGACTATACTACTAAAAAGAGTCCTAAAAATTAGGTTGATGAAGGGGAGTCGTGTATCACAGTTGTTTTGTAAACCCAACAAAATTAAAGAAGAAATTTTCAACTGAAGTGCCTGAATGCTCTTGCTCGGTCGAATGGAAGATTCTGTCACCTTATTATTTTCTTTCTATCTATATATTTTAAAATATTGCCTATCAACCTTGTATTTGGTTTTTGGTCCACTCGATACTCTATTGTTTGAACCGAGTATCTTTCATGCTTGTGCAGCGTCTTTCCAAGGGTACTATGACTAGCAGGCTTTGCTGTTCTTCGCGGGACGAAATGAGGGATATGATTTTAGCTTCTATGACTGAAATCCGCTTTAGCGGAAGTAGGAGTCTCATCTAAAAGCCTTAGCCATATATCTATTATATCTATAGTAAAAGTTGTAAAAGAAGTCTAATTACGGGGTGACGTAATTACTTTCCGGATGTTCCCCGCGATTGCTGTTTAAATGACGTAGCAATTGCAGCCATCTTAATACAAAAAGACCCATGCTCCTGTCCTTTACGAATGTAGGTAGCTGTACTTTTTTTTTTTAATGGAAGTAGAAGTAGCTTTTATACGGGTCCATCATTAGGCAAGGTAAGAAATACAAGGCAATCCTTATTACAATAGAATTCATGTACCTGTTTTTCCACCATTATCTACTTATCTTTTTTCGGCCTCGTCTTCTGTGTCTCCTTTTGGAGCCTCCTTTGGCAATACTTCGTATTCATCTTCCTCTCTCCCCCCTTACCATATATTATATGTATGCGAGTTACTTCGCACCTCCGCTGCTGTTTCGGATTCTGATTTTTCTTTAGTTCTTCCCAAGTCTGCTAATAATATAGGAGCAGGGTTCTCCTGGTATGCGAGTTCTGCTCCCACTAACAAAACTCTGCCCCCTCCTACTTTAAGGATGTTATGCTATGCGCTTATATTTTTACGTGGCTGTTAACCCTAAAAGTTAAGCGGGAAGGGCTCCTCGATTGTCTACTTTGCGTACTTTACTTGTCGAAAGACCTTATAATTAGGAATATACTATTAGAACAGCTGTGCGACGAACTGAGATCTTCGCTCAATTGATAAGAGAGAGTAGGGCTGGTAGTCCTTTGACAGATACAGATATAGGATATGATATTCATCCGCATTTGCTGAAATATAAAAAAAGAAAATATCTTACTTAACCTTAGGTCAATATATTATATTATTTACTCCTTTTCTTAATCTCTAGTAAAAGGGAGCTCTTTAACGCGGGGGTCCAACCTTTACTAGAACTACTGTATTATATTCTCGCATGCATGCTTGTTCCCCTTTCAGAAAGACTCTTCACCCTTTGAGACCTGGGTGAAGACTTCCTTATGCGATATCTGTTGACGGTGAGCTTTCTTTACCAATTTACTTATAAGCTTGGTACCTGTATTCTCATTGCACGCAAGGGAAGCTCTTTTTGTTCGGGCCATCCGTAGACAAACTCTGGAAGAAAAGTGGAAGGCTGTGTGCGATCATTTATATTCATATGGATCCTGAACTTATAATAGGGCAGTAGGGCAGCCCTTCTCTTTCATACTTTCTCATACAAGACTCATCTTTCTAGAAGGCCCCATAGACTGAATAGTATTCCTCTTGTAAGGCTACACTATCTAAGATGAACATGAAGGTTACAGGTCATTTATAAAAAGGATGAGGTATTACTTAGCATCCCTTCGAACAGCACGCTCATACGAATAGTGCAAAGACTAGATCCGTTTAAAAGTTGTAAGAGATCCTCGATCTCGCTTCTATGCAGTGACTCCTTATACTTAAGAGTAGCTTCGAACCTATGCAGCCCTAGTCGACTAAAAGAAGACGCAAAGAGCTCGAGTGCGTAGGGCACACCAAAGAAAAGGGCTGGAGTAAGAAGACTTGGAAATACAGTTGAAGTTGGTATTAAAGGAGAGTGCTAGTTCCCTTTTAGCGATTGAAGAAAGAACTTCTTCTTGGTAAGCGGTATCCTTAAATAGCAAGTAACTTTATAAGCGCTAGGCTTTTTTAGGTATCTTAGAGAGCCAAAGAGAAGAAAATACGCTTGTCAATTCAGAGTGTAAGAATACTGCTGGTCAGACTTCTCAATGCTCCGTGTAAGAATTAGGAATTCTTTGTCCAACTCGTCCAAGAATGGGCGTTATGGCAAAGAACAAGAAGAAAACTAAAGAGGAGATTTGTCCGATAGTCACAAAGGGTGCTTCCACAGGCTGACAGCCGATCCAACCTAGTAGTAAACAATCTGCCAAAAGCAACCAAAAGATGCCTTGGTATAGAGGGCGAAAACTAGAACTACGTACACACATACTCTTAAAAAAGGGTAAAGCGAGTAGACATATAAAGACTGGTGCTATTGCGGCTACACCTCCTGCTTTGTCAGGTATACTCCGAAGAATGGCATAGATAGGTAAGAAGTACCATTCTGGAACAATATGAGGCGGGGTTGGCATCGGATTAGCAGGTATATAATTGTCGGGATGCCCCAAAAGATTAGGAGCATAAAAGAGAAAGAAAGAGAAGAAGATAGCAAAAGCTACCCAACCAACTAGATCCTTGACATAAAAGTAAGGGTAAAAGGAGATCTTATCCATCTCTGAATGTACACCTAATGGATTATTTGATCCATATTGATGCAATGCCGCGAGATGCAGAAGACTAGCGCCTACTAAAAGAAAAGGTAGTAAATGATGTAGACTAAAGAAACGATTTAAGGTTGCATTGTCGACTGAGAACCCGCCCCAAAGCCAAGTCACTATGCTATCTCCTACTAGAGGTATAGCGCTTGCTAAGCTTGTAATGACTGTTGCTCCCCAGAAGCTCATCTGACCCCAAGGAAGGACATAGCCAATAAAAGCGGTCACAATCATTAAAAAGAAGATGACAACTCCTAAACACCGAACAAATTCCCTAGGACTGCTATAACTACCATGATATAGACCACGAAAGATATGAAAGTAAACCACAATGAAAAACATACTAGCACCATTAGCATGCATATAACGGAGTAACCAGCCCCCAGAAACATCCCGCATAATGTGCTCCACGCTATTGAAAGCTAGATCGACATGAGGCGTATAATGCATAGCTAAGAAGACGCCAGTCAAGATTTGAATCACTAAACAAAGACCAGCTAAAGAACCGAAGCCCCACCAATAACTCAGATTACTAGGCGTGGGATAATCTATCAAATGCTGATTCAGTGTAGAAAATAAGGGTTGGTTAAGAAAAGATAAGCGTTGGTTCCTGAGACTCATAAGATAAAAAAAAGTTTTAGAACAATACAATTCCACCTCTTTAGAGAAGCGAGAACCAAGAAAGGAGTGCTCCGGATACTGGAAAAAGCGACCTCTGCACAAGTTCTCCTTCTATACCTGACGACACCCCTTAGCATATCGGAGAATGGACCCGGCTTTACCATCCTTCTTTCTCCTTGACTCTAGGGGTAAGAAGACTAGAAAAAGATGTAAATTAAAAAAAAAAACTCTTTCTAACTTTTTTACTTACATCTTTTACAGCTATAGAAGTAGGTAGAAGTAGGTCTTCGAAAGTCTCTTTTTCTTTTGCGTTGGTTTTTTTCCAAAGAAAGCATTTTTTCTTATTCGGAAGGCTCACTTCCACACTCTGAACTCAATGATCGGAACAACCGCCGCACTCAGGCGCTCCAATGAAGAAAAGGTCTTTGCCTTACTAGATTGAATTTAGAATAGTGGTATCGGGAGTCACTTTCGCAACTAATTTCTCATTCTAAATTGATACTCGGCGATCTTCTATCTAAGAGTACTACAGTCTATGTCTGGACATCATACTTAACAGGATATGAACAGAGGCGGTGTGGAGATCCTCACTCTGATTCCCGCTACGTTAGCATTTTCTATTCGAGAAATGGGCTTAGTTTAAAGGGTTTTTTCGGTCACGGCCGGTAATGACCCTACTTGCCCTTGCTTGTGGACCTGCTGTACAGCTAAGCCTCAATTTGCTTTAGTTGGTGGTTCTGACCAAGACGTTGAGACCCTATGCTTTTTGCTTTGATTTTGCTTTTAGGACCTCGAGCTGCTAATACACGAGAAAACGAGAAAGAAATTAGAAAGAATTGGACTACTTTCTTTAACAGGAAAAAAAAAGAACGAGCATTACTACTAAAAACCAAAGTAAAGAACGAAGACGACCCATGAAAGACATTGTTTTCTGACTCGTGAGTAAGAAGTCATTTGCGGCAACTTGGAGAACTTAAAAATGATCCTTATCCTACATATTAATAGGAAGAGCAAGATCTTCATAAATATCTTTCTAAATAGAACTAAATAGAACGGGATCTTTACAAAAAGAAAGAAACCAAAGTAAAGGCTTTAGAAAGTTGTCGTCTTTTCCTTTGAGCTGCTTCGAGGAATCCATATGTTCTCGTTTATTTAGCTTTTTTTCAGACATCTGACTTCTTTTTACTTTCCTCTGTTTGCAAAAGGCCGCTCCACGATAGTAAAGTCTCATCTTCTGTCTTGGCTGAAGTGAGAATCCTCAGATTGAACCCTGGCATATCTTCGAAGATTTCAAAATGGTCTTCGAGTTCGGAGGCGAATTCACAAAACTCCGCTTCGAGCGAGACTTGAATTGAGTTCCCTCTTATTTCGACGCGAGAATCTAAGAGAGGAATGACTGTCGAGATTCTGACCAAAAAATGAGACATTCGACGCCCTTGTAGACTACTTTCTCGTGCTAGATGATTGCCATATCCGTTTTCTTTCTTTCCCTTTTCTTTGTTGAAAAAGATTGGATTAGATCGAAAGGACTTGACTATCGAACCTCTTTTTCTCTCTCTGAATTTTTGACCGCACGCAATCTCCATAG
Source organism: Silene undulata (assembly GCA_036897945.1). Lineage (NCBI taxonomy): Eukaryota > Viridiplantae > Streptophyta > Magnoliopsida > Caryophyllales > Caryophyllaceae > Silene > Silene undulata. The sequence goes on along the minus strand of JAYMSE010000002.1, from coordinate 112,266 downwards.
CCAATTTTCCATTTTTTATTATGAAATCTGAAGTTCCTACCTTTGGTACTAAGATTATTTCACTCAATTCCGGCACTTCCCTAACGTTGGCGTGATTCAGTTTGAGCAAGAGATCTTGACGTGAAACATCTTCGTAATGAAAATCGAGTGGAAACATGAGTTGACTTTTCCTTTACAAAAGAAAGTCTAGAGGGGAATACCGCTGCTGAGAGATACCGCGCAGATCTAGGGGATAACTAAGCTTAGGCAAAAAAGTCTCGGCGATTGAGAACTATTATATATTATAATAGAATAACGATAGTCATAAAGTTTGAAATAGCTTCTAATAGCTTAATTGAGTTTAAAAAAGAAGCTTTTTTTTCTTCTTTTTACTTTGCATTTTTTTCGTGATTCGTTCATGTCTTACCCAAAGGGGCTGCTTCGATCCAAAGTGCTTCTTTTTATTTAAGTCTTATTTTTTCTTTTCTGTTCAATCTTGTGAACTAATCGATACCGAAATTGGAAAAAGGTAGACGAAGGCAGCGAAATATCCAATCGATGAAAGAACATGAAACCATTCTGTTTGAATAGAGGTACGAAAAAGTGTTGAGGGCAATGAAGTCGGTAAAGTGGTTAAATTTTGCGAGCTGTTCCAACCACTGCTTTCTTTGATTCCAATAGCCAAAGCCGAATGAATACCACATAAAAGAGTCAAAATCATGCTCCCTACTATAATGTTTAAACGCTCCATTCCGGATTGTCCGAATTGGTAGAAGAGTTCTAAGATAGGAAAAGTACATAGTATACGGCTTATTTGAATCGCCCAGTGCCCTATTAATTGTATAAGTAGGATCTTTGGTAAGGGTGCTTTACTTAAATAATACAATTCGATTGTCCCATCTTCTTTCTCATTTCTCAGAAAGGGGGCGGTAGTAAAGGAAAACAACGGGGGTATCCGAATCGGACCTAAATGGAAATGAGATGAAAAGTCCTTTTCAAAGCCTAGCATTAAGGGGGTTACGAGAATATATGAGATGAATGGAGAAAAAGTCGTGATTGGTGTGGAGAAGAAGATCTGTTTATGATATAGTTCAATCATAGGTCGTCTCATTTTCCTCCCTTTCTTTTTGCTTTCTTTTCTTCTAATTAATGCCCTTCAAGTCTGGTTCTGAACGCTGCAAAGTTCTTTAATAGGTTTCTTGGGTAGGGCTCTTCGCGCCTTCATAGTTGTTTAGGTCTCATGGATTAGAAGAGCGTAAATCTGAGGCTAGCTTTTTTTTTTCAATGCTTCCTTTATTTTCTTTTTACTTGAGAAAAACTGCTTTATCGCATCCCAAGAAGAGGAACTCAACTAATAAGTAAGATGAAGCCTATTCCAATATCTCTATATGAAGCTTTGCTCTTTCTTAAGCTTTTCCTGATAAGATACGAAGACATCATAAGAAAGATATCCTCCTGTGGCAGCAGATCTAGAGACCATACATAGCTATCCCTTAAGTAAGGGGGGTAATACGCGTAGTGAGCAGGCTGTTTCGGAAAGTCCCTAACGAATGTGAGAAGCGACTTTTACTTATTCTTATTGTAGTTGATCGCTATAGAGAAGAAAGAATTTTTTCAACCCTAAGGTGAAGTATAATTACAAAAGAATGGGTTAATATAGGGGGATTAGTCAATAAGGTGCGTGAATGAGATCTTAGGTTCTGCTCTAAGCTAATGAAGCTATACGCTTTCTGATGTGTCTAGGTCCGGAGAGTGGTCTGGTGCTTGGCCCCACTCCGAAGTCCGCTATCTGCTCTTTGAACGGCTTCAGATGTAAGAAATTGCTTGTTGGATTCTTCTAGATGTAAAACGTTATGTTATATAGTAGTAGTTACTTTAGTTAAGGTCTTATCAAGAGAAAGATCTGTGTTCGGCTGGTAAACCCGGTAGAAAAGCTATCTAAGCACTTTATCCCAGGGAACTGGGCCAAATCAGAATAGAGAGTAGAGAGGGCTTCAAGCCGATAAAGAAAGACATATACAAAGTAAAGTGCGTGCAGTCGAAAACATAGCATTACTATATAGTAAAAGTAGAATTAAGAAGAAAAGGACTTCCTAATAGGAAAGAATCCTCTCGAGTGATAATTAATCCTCTTTACTTCTATAAGTATTTGCAGCGTAAGATGTCTCGCGGGAAGAGTTCTAAGTTTTAGTATAGTAGTAAAGCTAAGAGCTGATTCTTGCCAAGTAGGATTATCCTTACCCAGTATTCGGCATATGTTTTTCCGGGGTTCGCCGTTCATATTCTAGATTCTATAAATTAATTCGTAAATATAAGAAATGAAGTTCTTTGTTTTCGTAGGTGCATTCTCTTTCGTCTCTGTCTTGTGATCGAGAATCCCAGGGAAAGGTTCTTAGATTAGATAAAGGCGGCCCATACCGGTAAGAAGTAGCACGAACACAGGTATCCTCTAGTTCTTACCGCGGGAGGAGGCTCTCTTGCTTCCTTTGATTCGGTCGTTTGCCCCTTTCTTTTCTTTTTTTAGGGGTCAGGCGAAAAGCATAATGAGAAGGTCTCGTTTTTATAGAATACCCATATGCAGCGATTTATTAATATAATGGAACTTAGATAAGATCGAATTTGGAGACTCTCTGCAACTTCCCCGTAGAAAGAATATAGATAGATCGTTTAAATAAGTAAATATACTCATAGTAGTATAGGAAGCAAGGTTGATTCCCTTCCTTGCTTTAGAGCTCGCCTGATGACTCATATAGTAAAAAAGTAGGGCATCTAATTCATTTGTGGTGTGCAGTGACTTAATTGTGTGTTTGTTTTAATAGAGTCCCTCCCCTATCATTTTCGTGGCTTGGTTGATGTGATCAGAACGAATAAGTATAATAATTGATAAGAAAGAATTACATAATTACATATAGAATATAATTTGGGTAATCAATAAACATAGCTTTTTCTGGACTAAGACGTATAAATTGTAAATGCTGTCACAAGGAAAAGAGGGTTCGGGGGGTTCGACACGAGTAGGTAGATAGCCGCTTTCAAGAAAGGACAGACCTACTGATAGATTATAATAGATAAGATGATTGACAATTCAAGCAGGGGTCGGAAGGAGCGTGTTAAGTTCCCTGGGTTTTGCCCTATCTTTTTTGAATAGCCAAAACTCATATGTTTTGGTGGGCTTTCGTTAAGTGGTTTCCAAATACTGGAGGTTGAGTATCCCCTCATTTGCATATGCATTGCCATAATTGACATCTTTTCTTTGATTTTTATTTATTATGTTCGAGAAAGTTCCCTTTCTTCAGTCGAGGTGGCTTGCCCGGGGTACCATCATGCCTATTCTCTATCGCAAGCAGGTGCACTAGCCCTGGGGAATACGTTCCTTGTGGGAGATGTGTTACCTAATTACAGGTATAAATATGCATACCCGCCATTAAGATATCTTTATCCAACAGGAAAATTTAACTGTTAGCAAAATAAGTCACTCTCGTTTAAACGCACGGAAATGGCCTCTGCGTTGATGTTTGAATTTTGGAGTCTTAAAAAGGTCTCTTTTTGGGCTAAATGCGCATGTTTTGGGTCTGATATACCTCTCTTTTTTGCCAAAATGCTCTAATTTCCTTTGATTCTCGTTCCTTTTGTCTGCTTTGGTGCCTATAAGTTAGGGTAAGTTAGCTGGCTTGAAGGCAGGTTCCCCGTTAATATAAGTTAAGGGTTAAAAAAAGAAGCCCTATATATTAAGGACCAGCCTTTCCGAGATCATCATCTGAAAAAGCCGCTTCTTTTGGATCATCATCCACTTCATTGGCTTCAATTGCAAGAGCTTCCCGTTCATCGCCTTAGTTTTATTGGATTCATAGGTAGAGCATCTCTTGTTCTATATCATCTGAATTAGCTTCATCTACTGCCTTTGGTAAGGCGTGCTTTTCCTGATCTTCGTGCTCAGCTGATTCCTCAGTCTCAGCTTGGCCACCGCCGACCAAGACTCCTTCTGTGATCACTTGAGTCTAATATAAGGGCTACGTTGAACCCTATCTGAAGGAGCGAGTGTAGTTCCGGAGCGAGCCAGCTGTTAAGGCCATTGCACACCGAAAAAACTGCACCTTTTCACGCTGCACGGTATGTTTACCTAAGAGAGTATCCAATCAACCCAGCTTGTTAAGGAAGGTAAGGTTCCCATAAGTCAGAATGCGTATTGTTATGGGTGCTTCTACTGAAGCGGCATCCCCCCGCAAGTAAGTCACAGTTGTGGTAAGGGCCGGCTACCTGGTGTCAGACTGTGTTATGTCCGAAGGCATCCTCATCGATCCCTAAGAGCGAAAAAAGAAGAACGAAAGGGGAGGTATGCGCCTGTATGCTTAAGGCCCAACTGCCTGGTTAGCATGAGCTTGCTTATTGTTTAATGTGTTTCCTCGATATGTCGTCGTTTAGTTAGCCCGCGGGTTACCAAGGGCTTGCGTTTACTAGTCGTGTTTTTTATGCGCACCCCACCTTATCTTTCTTATCTTTATTTTTTTTTTTCTTAAAAGCGTTTTATCCCGCTTATTTTCATTGTTTTTCTTGCATTTTTTTCTAATAAGCCTGAATCCCTTCTGCTAACTCCGCAAGGCTGCTCGCTTTATTAGTGGTCTATCAATCCTCCCGAGGAACCGTCTAAGCGGTAACCGCTAGCCCCTACTGCTGGTTGTTATGTTCGCTATTGGAAACTCAAGAAGTAAGCAACTGGATGCTACGGTAAGTCAGACTGATGTTTTGTTTACAGGCGGCTGTCTAATTGCTCTGGTCTATCCGAACCCAAAACACCCCTAAGTGGTAAAGAAACCCGCGATACGGTAGCTCCTAGTGTTCGCCGCTATGCTTGGTATTACGAGTATAAGTCGCCCCGCCTCTGATGTTGTAATTCATTTTCTGGTTACCTCTTATAGGGCACAGGTTGTCAAGGGGGGACCTCATCCTTAATCTTCGTTACTGCCCATATTATTAATGGATAGCCCTTCCCCACTTAACTGTCCGGAGGAGACGTAACCACCCCGTGGTAAGTCCATAGCTCGAGTTTGATTTACTTATTTCATTGTCAAATGATCTGTGAAAGAAAGTGTACACTTATATTACGAGTCCTTCATGCAATCGTGAAAGCAAAGGCGGCTTTCTTAAAGCCAAAACAAAGAGGCCTTTGCCTTGTAAATAGTCCGCTTCAACCAATTAGGGTACACATAACTTAGTGGTCTCTTTTTCGTTCACTCTTTCTGTCTTCGATCGGACCATCTTTACATCTTCATCTCTAACTTCGTTCGTTGCATCCGCTCAAATTACCGATCTTTGTTATTATTATAATAAGACTAATGGCATAATACCAGTGTGCACGCCTATCCTACAAGACAAGGCGAGGTATTTGGATAGTCGTTTTTGGCCAACGTCTCGGGAAATCCTTTCCGTGGGATGAGGAGATTACTTCCTTTTCCTTCCGCTTCCTCTTTTTCGGGAAGAGATGCTTGGATGTGATGTGAGAGCTCAGTTTTCATTGCATATATTTCTAAACAAAGTAGGATGATTCAATAGCCCGCGGAAGCCTACCTTTGGGCACGGTTCTCGCGACCTTGGCTTTTAATGTCCGTTCTTCGCCTTCGTCAAATGAAGCCCACAAATAGACTGAATCCTTCTATTTCACAAAGGGAAATCAAGCTCAATACTCTAGTCATACAGCCATAACATAAAAAGCAGCGAGCCGTCTTGCTCTGAGGTAAAACGTTCTCAGCTGCTGCTTTCTCTGGCTAAACAAAGGGGTAGCACCCTTCTAAATGCCCTCACTCCCATCTTTGTCAAACAGAATCTAAGGGTCTTGGTTTGGCTAATGAGTTAAAGAGGTGACTTGCTTTTACAGACTACTTACCTTAGAGAATAATCATGTGGAATGCTTTAACCTGCCTTCTTTCACGACTTCCGTCGCTTTCTTCGGAAGAATGTTTTCCCCCAACTGTCCAAGAAAGGTTAAGTATTTATAGGTGTTTATAGTGTAACCGCTCTTCCCCCGTATCCACTCAGGACCGGCATCAGCTAAAGCTTCTCCCGTTGTTCCTAGGCGAAATATCTGTAAGTACCGTTCGTTCTTTCTGATTGAATAAACAAGTCGGTATTGATATCACTCCAATGATCTCAGGATCTTGAAACTAGGTCCGAGGGTACCGGCGCCTCCTTTACTTTGTCAAAGTTGGTCACAAACGACTACTCTTAGGGGGGTATGTCCTAATCCAGCTTTTAAACATTTAGGGCTTGCTCAAGACATTCCTCATCAAAACAAGACCCTTTCTCAACTGCTCTTTGAAAAACAAGAGTTGGTATCTTGCCGTCTCCGTAGGAGATGAAACCCACCGGCAGCATAATTTCCCTATTTGACGAAAAAGTGGGACTCTTGGCTCGCTTACCTTGGGTTTGCTCCTGCCCCTAGTTTCCACTTGACTTTTCGCGCTAACCGACCAAAGCGCAGGCTATGAACATTTTTACGTGCTTATACAGTCTCAGATCTAGAGCCAGAAAGGCGTAGGGCAGGTCCTTTTCTACGAGACTCTTCATTAGAGAATACAAAATTAACAACTAGAACTAACGCCCTTTACCGCCCAACCAACCATTAGTATGCCCCACCTTTAAGAAAACAAAAAGTATAAGGGTTCTCGGTAGACGTCTAAGGGCTTTTGGGCGCAATCATCTCGCTTATTTTATGAAATTAAAGGCTGCATAGAAAGGCCGGGCTTTACCGGGGCGAGAAGTTAGAGTATGTTAGCTATCTAACTAGAATGGGCCCACGTCTACATCTTCGCTTACTCTTCGTCTTTATTGTCTTGTATTCTTACTTATATGCGAGTCAGTAAACTCCATTGATTTTGCTCATTCCATCGGGAGAGGTGTGCAACTGAAGTTTTGTCATGTCAGGGTGAGTCTTTAAGTAAGGGGTTAGCAAGCCTACCTGCCCGGAGTAAGGCATCCCTCGTTACAAAGAAGCAAACTGTAAAGGCGGAATCTATTCTATTTTGGCTCAATCATTCGTCGAGACAGGGGTTGACTCAAGTGATAGCGAAGAGCCCGTTCACTTACTGGCACAAAAACACAAGACAAGGGCCGAGGCTTAGAACTAGCGGGTGACCTTTAGCATCATCGGGTGACTCATTCGCCGCCCGGTGGGTTCTCGACCAATCCTGCAAACAAGCAAAGAAAAAAAGGGCTTTTGGGGCATATGGCATGCTATCTCTAGATCAGGATAGCTCCTCCAATTTGGGGTTCTTTCTCGAAGAGGCACACGCGCAAAAGCCTGCTCACTTCACACTTTTCATCCCTACCCGCCAATACGAAGCTTCAAGCAGCAGGATGAGATATAAAGGTATTTGCCGCGGTAAAAGGAGCAAGAAGGCCCTCGTTCTGTTCTATTAAAATATAACTTACGTGGCGTAGTGTCCTTTACGACCAGCCAGGACTTTTCCAATGCATTGTCAAAAAACCTAACCGAGACTTCTTCCAAACAAAAACTATATTTAGTGCCTCTGTGTGACCAACAAGAAGCCTACACAAATCAAAGGCAATATCGTGGAATGCTCATTCAACCCGCGAATACGGCGGGCTTTCATAAAATAAAAAGACCTGTGCACCTATAATGTAATGGTAAGGCACGTAGTATATAGGGAGGGCCTTTCCCCTTTCCCATTCTAAAATGTTATGACTTATCTAGGTACAGTGTCTCACTCATAGGCTTCCGTACGAAGATGAGATCCCCCCATTATATCATGCCAACAAGAAGCTCATAAAGAGAAACGTCGTATAAACTAAGTTGAGTACATCAGCAGCCTAGTCGTCTCGGGGCAGACCACGCAAGGAGGCAGAAGTTGGAAGGCATATCGTTGACATAAGTCATGAATTCTTTCGTTAAAATTGCAAGCCATATTGAGATAGATGCCCAATAACAACAAGTAAGTTCAAAGAAAAAGACAGAAAAAAGACTAAAATATATTTTATATGTACGAGTCAAAAGGATAGGGGGATCTTGGAGTCAGGCGGCTTGCTTTCTAGCTTGATTAAAGAAGTCAATCTTAGGAGCATTGATGATAGATCTTATCCTTCTAAGACTAAGAGAAAAATAACGAAATAATAAATTTAATCTCAGGCAGCCTAGGAAAGCCCCTACTTTCTTTCTTGCTGCCTTTGAGCGGTTAACTAGACCCGGAAGGCTTCAAATCTTGGTTGGTATGGCCGCTTTTCCCTTTATAAGTACGCGCCTAGTTGTTTTCACCTATACTATGATAAGAACGGAGCTATTTTGTCCTCGTCCTCAAGCAAGGTGCAGAGTGATCTCTCCTTATCGAGAGGTTAGGAAAGACTTAAAAGCGTGAAACAAGCGGATTGGCGAAGAATCCGTAAATAGAGGCAAGCATCTCTGGTTTTGGTATGGGATGAATCTTAATTCATACGGGCCAAAGCACCAATCATAAGAAAAAATGCCCAGGAAGCAATAAGAATTTCATCCCGAAAGCAAGCTACCCAAAATGCAGGGACTGGTGAGGTACCGGGAGAAAGCCGGTCTTTCTGTCGAACCCGATGTGATTAGTAAGAAAACCTTAGTTTTATGACTCTCCAGTGGTAGGACCCTCAGAGTATAGCTAGCATAGCCCTTATATTATATAAAAAAAGTAAAGGAATGGGGCTGCTCGTGGAATTGAAGCAGATTCAGTCTGGGAATAAGAGATGTCCATACCTTTGGCTTTCAGAAACAGAAGGTGATAGAGCTCTTGCTGTCGATGGAGCCAATGCGACAAGGAAAAAAGCGTAGGTTTGTAGTACTCTAAAGTCTTAAACCCTCAAAGAGAGGTCAGCTCGGCTGAAGACTCTTAGAGCGAGGATGTTCTAGTGGTTAAAACGCCCGGTGAGCATATATGAGTTCGAGCAAAATGCGCCCGAAGAAGGGGTTATCAATTGTACTTTTCTCAGATTTTTTCCCAGGGGGGAGCATCTCTTCATTACTATATTATTTATGATTATTTATGTTATGTGCCTTTGACCCGTCAATACCAGTCTTATCCTATCAAGACCAGGGTCTTTGCCTACTTTCACATGTTCAATGAATCAACCGCAGGTAGTGCTTTCACTCCCTAAAATTCCAAAAATAAATTTTCTTCTCCGTCTAAAGAGAACAGGAATTGCGCTGTAACCCCTTTTGTTTTGTTATAAAGGGGCATGCTAAGATGGCTGTTATCACTGCACCAAATCCGAACAGGCAATGATAGGATCGAACTGTGTTTTATACAAGTTGGTTATCTTCTTACAGAATTTTGGCTTTCTGAAACGCCCTCAAATCCAGTCTCTTCCGCCGCATCCTTTTTCTAGGTATACTCATATATAAGAAGCAAGTGTCTCAAAAATGAGTTCCTCCTCTCCTTTTCTTCTTTAAAGTTAAGTTTAAATTTAAAGAAGGCTTTCTTTTATGAGAGTCCTGTTGTGCGTGCATAAGTCTTGCTTCATTCTAATGTTCAAAGGCAAGCACAACCTCTGTCTGGTGCCTTTCCAAGAAGATACCGCAGTATAGTAGAGTGGGCCCCCTTATTCCATTCCCTAGTTTTAGGCTCTTGTCAAGGGGCGCGTTGATCCATAAATTATGATTGGACGTAAAATTACTACTACTTACTCGACATTGGGTTCTTCTTTAAGCTCGAGGAATGGCTTATCTGATAGCCCAAAATGAAGAAGCTTCTCTTTCTCTCTTGAGAAAGAATGCATTTCAAAAGATGTACTTGTAGGAAATGGAGTGCATTGAACCACCTGTCTCCGGATGGGGTGTCTTTTGCCTCAAAATCAACAACTTCCATTGGGAAGTGCCCGAAGGAAGCAAGAGAAAGGCTTCGCCCCTGACTTTAAAAGGAAGCTCAAGCCAAGACTTTTAGATGAGGGATTGCGTTGTCCATAGCAACTCTTTCAATAGCTGCAATGAGAAAGAACCCCCGAAGGACCATGTTCTCAAGATTCCTTTAGTCTAAAAAAAGACTGCTGAGGCGGACGACCCGTCCGTGAAGACCTACTTGCCTGGGAAAGAAAGAAGTTAAATTTTTTCATAGCCATATGAGATGAGCCTAGGAGTTTAAGATACGAGCCTATACCATAGGGTCGAGCCTTCCCATAACCATAATAAGGTCCGTGCGACCAATATTGTAGTTGTTTGGATATAACGTGAAAGGCAAGTGACAAGACAGAATCACTGCTCTTCTTAAAGGAGTTAGATTCATTAACTGAATGAGCCAATACGGGGATACCATAACCTACTATATGATATGAAAATACTAACACTGTTTACAGGTGTTTTGTAGGCATTAAAAATTATATAGGGTCGGTCGGGAAGGACGTCCAGCCAAGCCCACGGGTATCCTAATCCTTTTTTGACAAAATCAAGCTTAATCCCAGTCAGCCACAAGCGGTGGCGGGCTAAGCCCGTATCCTGTGTTCTGAGGGAAAGCATTTGACATAACAATTCTGTATAAATATGAAATTTCATAGATAGGCAAAAAATTTCGTATCCTTAGCTATAGGAGAAGACTCCCAATCGTATGAGAAGCATTCCGCATGACGAGGGTATCAAATCCATCCTAATTTTTAGGAAGGATAGGATAAGAGAGGAGCTTTTTTATATTATATTAAAGGAGAGGTGTCAACCCGCTCCTTCTACGCTAGCAACGAGTGCACAAGGATCTTCGCCCTAGTTCATACGTGAAGGAAAGAGAGGCGACTCGCTTATTTTCTTAATAAAGGGGGGAGCACTTCCTTATGTAATTCCCTGCCCTCATCAAATCGACGAATTGCTTGGGCTTCGCACCTCTTATGGAAAAAGCACATGCATAAGGCATAAGGGTGGGCTTTACTGGTGGACGAAGTTCACTTCGCTCCTGCTTGCATTCGAGGACTCGAGAACACGAATTCAATTCAGTATAGGACACAAAGTCCTCAGTTGGAAAGAAGCAACCAGTAGCAGTGGGGAGAATTAGAACAACAACTCAGATCTCTGGAACCAGAGCCAGAGGTAGATGCGCCAGCCAGAAAGGAAAGTGGAACATGAGGTTCATACAGAAGCTTTAGCTGATGTTGGAGATCAAGGTTCCACTTCAATATTAATATATGGGCATCTTTCCTTGTAAAATCGGGAACCAACCACCCTAGATCCGGCCAATCGGGAAACCGGTCAACCAGCCAGTCCTTTTGTCCACCCACCCTAATATTCATTTAGGAAAATTAAGGGCAGTCCTCTGCCTATCATTAATCCAACCAACCTACCTATCTATCCGTGCTCCATCCAACTCGCTGCATTCTTTCGCCCGCTCCCTGGGTTGAAAGCCCATAATAGGGCAATCTTCATATGATATCTAGGAATTCCTTGAGTCACATCCTAAGGCTAATTCTATTTATGATTCTAGCGATACCGTAATTGATAGATATCTCGGAATTCAATATCACACCTTGGAAACCTATTTTTAGAGTTTTAAGTTATATTTAAATTTATAAGCGAAACAACTCATTTCATTCAATGCAAAAGCCCCTTATAAATAAATAAAAGATCAAAAGGATAGAGCGGATGAAGAATGGGAACACTTTTAAGGAGTTGAACGATAGGGCATGACATTCACGGGTCTAGTTTTCGGGGAATTTAGCGCCAAGCAAGCTGCCTTAGAGGTTATACCAGGGCTATAACCCTGTCTCCTGAAGAAGCTCCATACTTTGTTTTGAAAAGCGCTTTTTCATAAAAAATCAGGATAAGCAAGACACTTTAATAAAGTCTACAGTGGAAATTACAATGGCAATAGGAAAGGCGCGAATTTACGATGAAATTTAGCCGGAGGATCAAACCTCTCCCCCTTCTCGGGGTTTTCGCTTGTTCTCCTATTTTTTTACTAGTGAACAGGCCTTTTGAATTAGCATTGCCGGCGAGCTAAGGGAAGCTTGAGTAGTCTCCTGACCAATAGGTAACACATAAGGCGCGCCCCATATGCCCCTTTGTTTGTTAGCCGAATCGGTCAAACCTTCCTTTGTTTGACCCAGTGAATGAGCCACTTGACGGCATATTTTATGTGAAATCCCTAACACCAGCCCAGTATCTTAAAACCATTCGAAAGGGCTTAACCAGGAAGACCACGAACAGCGGCACGTTTCTTTTAGGAGTTACGCCGGCCTGCTGTTTGTCTTAACACCGGCCCCCTGCCCTTTTAAATAATAAGACGAGAGGGGCGGAGCACCAGCTAGCGGAAGAGAAAGATAACGAATAGGTGCACTTGAGGAATCTCGGTCACCAGCCGAAACTTCTTATCTTCAAAGGATTCCCAGGTTTAGGTCTTAGTTCTTTGACTTCGGATGTGGACCCCAATGAGAGACCACCTATCTTCCTTATAAGAAGGTAACCAATCTATGCATTTCACAGAGAAGGCAGGCTCATGCTCCTGAAATATGGGCCAAAAGTACCCACTTCAGGAGGTGTGAACACCCCTGCTTACAAAAGACATATTGGACAGATTACTTGATACCTATCAATCAGCCGAAATATCCGTAAACCGCTGCTTAAAATCCCAAAAGGAATGTCGTGGACAGGCCAGTTCAAAGCCAGCTAGTTCATTTCCACGCGAGTGGCTGATTCCTCGCATTCATCAAACAAGCGGCGGCAGGAGACCTTGCCTTTTAGGCCCTTGATGGGGCTCGACCCTCAGAAAAAGGGGTCCGAGCGTTAGTGATTCGGGTAGATATGGTGAGACTTGGCCAGCCTTAAGATTCTCCTCCTGACTGGTGGGCAGGTTTATTCCTATCCTACCATTCTTAGAGTCTTTCTCTTCTTTCCGCAGGCTATGGATTCGACGACTACGATCTCTATTCATATTAAGACGCGATTACCTACTTTAAGAACGAGCTTACCGGGGATTTAATTAGAGATCAGTTTAATGGGAGCCTTCCTAAATAGGGTACTATCGACCGATTCTACAGATCTGGCGAAATCAAAGTTAACTGGCACTTTCTTTATTTAAACAATTATAACGAGCCTTGTTCACGAACAACCTACTTTTAGTTTAGAGGGCTGTATTTAGCGAGATTGATAGCTGCCTTGAGTAGGATTGCTGGCTATCTTGAGTCACATTCGCGGCTTATTACGCCGAACAACCTGGCCCACTCGCGGTTTAGGTACGTCTGTGAAGGAACATAATAAGGAAGAAGCGCTGTTGGTATGTTGGCCAAACACAGGGACCAATCTCGGCAAGCGATCAATCCTGCTTTTAACGGAGGCAAGCCAAGACTCTTGCATTATTTCCTTCAAATTGGGAGATTATGCTGCCTGTGAGCTTCGTTTTGAGATCCCCGACGGAGAAAGCGAGGTATCAAGTCCCACTTCCTTTAGGCGGGAATGCCGCTTCTCTAGTTTCCCGCGGGATAGGTTTTATGGCACTAAAGAGTAAAACTTGAAGTTATAACCTTTCTTTACTATATACTGTTCGCTAAAGCTCTCCTACTACTGGTTTCTAAAGCACGTATCGGCATCGCACCATTCCTGGGAATGGGGTGCTGAAGTTGGCAGTTTACCTCCTTTAGTATGAATTCTTTGATATACTTGTGGGTAAGCAAGACCCGGCGCTTCCTGTTTGACTAGATCTTCAAAAGCAGCAGAAGTGGGGTCAACTTGGATTTGACTATATTCATAGAACTCTATTCGAAAGCGGAAGAAAGTTGTTCGAACCTGGTGATGTGAATGCCTTTTCATTCCAGTTGATCCTAAACGAACGACCAATCGGGCCTTTTCGCGCTACCATTTGGCCTGTTTACTGAGTCTTCTTTCTCTGTGAAAGGGAGAATCAAGCTATACTTTTTATGCAAATTCCTCTTCGCTTTTCTCGTAATTGACGAAAATGGACGTTAGAGCTATATGGTATTTCACTAGGCAAGTCACATTCCAACTACTTCTACTTCTTAGTCACACCTACTATAAGATACTCATATGAAGACTTCCTCTCCCACTAAGTGCTCTTGACAGGTTACTATAATAAAATCCTCAGACTGGATGAGCAAAAGTAAACCAAGAGCGAGACAGGAGCTAGAGTGAGAAGAAAGGTTTCGGAAGAGAGTCAGAAGGCTCTTTCGATTACTTAACCAATTTAATTATCAGCCTTATTAGATTCAGAGTAAGAAGAGGACGCGAAAAAGCTTTTGATTGATAGTCCAATCTTTTTATCTGCTTTTACCGTGTATGCTTTCAAAAGGGGCCCAGGAAGGGAATGAAGGAAAAGGTGAGAGTCCAGGCACGGGGAGTTAACGTTATCGCCCCTATCCCCTCGAAAAGAGTTACGGGTTTCAAGTTCTTCCAAAGCTCTCTCATCCATTTGGAGTATGATTTGACGTAACTTTCCCGCAATCTCGGTCCTTGATGGTGGGGGTACCAAATACGCCTTTGTTTAATCCGAAACGGCAGTTACAGATGTTTCACCCCTGAACGATTAGGGCTCGGGACGTTACTTCTCAGTCTCGTAAGATTCTAACCCCAGCTAAAGAAGGCTCGGCAGTTTTAAATCTAAATTAATAGAATATTATTCTACCGACAAGATAAAGGAGAATCAGACCAAAAACCAACTGTGTAATGTTGTCCTTTCAACGAAAGTTGAAAGTACTGCTACGAAGCAGGTTAGCGCCCAAATTCAAAATCAAAAGAGTGGACAAGTCCTTATTGATGATCGCGCCTTATTATACAATTAAAGACTAGCCCGCTGCGTCTTATACTTAAACAAGCGACCTATCCCGTCTTTGGCCTTAATACTGCCTACAGCTTTTTAGTGGGATCAAAGAGACTCTAATCCAGAAGCAGAATCTTAAATAGCTACAAAGTCAGAGTGGGATGTAAGAAACAATAATCTAGAAGCTGACAATGAAAGAGCAGCGGTTGTAATAATCTAATTAGAAATAGATTATACAAAGTATGGGTTTCTGAAGAGCATATCTTGGCGAAACGGGGCGGGCATACGTCTTTGATGAGCATGATGAGGTCTTTCACCCTGCCATTTAATTTAACTCTTTCTAAAGCGCTCAACTAACAAAAAGTAACTGAGTAAAGGTGGCTTTTAGGTTGTTTTAGAGTTTAGAGAGTGACGTTACATATAATCTTTGTTACAATTACAAGGATTTATTAAATCAGTCTTGATCCGCTTTTGATTGTTATATAGTAAGGTTTTAGCACAAAGTTCACATTCAATTCAAGAAATGAACTCCCTTTTTGAAGCGCCTTTCTATCGCAATTATTGACACAAAGTTATAGTCCTCTAATGAATGAGAGACAGTTACGCCGATTATATACGAAATAAATAAAGGTGTAAGCCACAGGCGTAGGCCCTTGTTAAAAACAGGAGAAGAATTCCTTTCTTAAGAGACTTCTAAATCGTTATCTTATTACATTATGTTATTATAATATATAGTTATGTTATAGAGTAATAATAAAAAAAAATAGGACCGCTCTTTCCAAGATCATCCGCAAAAGCTGAGACTACACCTGCTTTGTCTGCGCTGTCGACCGGGGCTTGTACCGGAGTGTGGATTTCTTTCACCAAGAGCTTATATAATCTAATATAAGTCAAACAACCAAACGCTTTTCCTCTCGATTTAAAAAACACTCTTTCTCAGACGCGCCTCTCCTCGATCAGCGTAGCGTTTGGCGAGCCTGACTTATTGTATCTGGAAAGCATGAGTTAGATTTTTTCAGTAAAGGAAAAAGGTGCCCTTTCTTTTATCTAAGAGGCATTATCTCCAGCAGCCCAGACGTTTCAACCAATTAATCTGTCGGACCTATTTCGGGTGCATTTTGCTCGAACTCATACATGCTCACTGCCCGTTTCAACCAATCCGGGAGTCTCGCCTTTTTTGATTGAAAAAATATATTAGCGCGGAACAAAGACAAGGCTAGATTGTAGAATGGACAATAGCAAGGACCAATCCAGTATGAGAGGAAGGCCGGGACGAATACAAGTAGCAATTGAAGACTGGAATATTCTGGTAGCCAGACGATAAAGATAAGAGCCTAGCATGATCTTTCTTTCCTTTAATCGCTCTGATCGAATTCAAACTGAAGTGCTTCTTTCTTGGTCGAATATGGATACAAATCCAGATACTAGACCCCAGAGTGTCTCATGGTACGAGTGGTGATACAGTTTCAGTCGAAAGAACGCATAAAAAAAGAGGTACTAGATTGCAGGGTGAGAGTTAGTACTTCTTTCCTTGGCTCGGAGACAATGCAGTTCCGGAAGAAAGCCCGGTTGTTTGGATAGGTCAAGCAGGAAGGCAGACTCTACTTAACTTCAGGATGAAGGCATAGTATGTCCCCGACCCTTAAGGCGAGATACCCAAATTTTTAGATAAACTGCGGCTTTTTGGAATTCAGTTTCGTCTTTGGAAATCTATGCTTTTAATGTATAATTTTTTTGTAACGAGTCAAGATTGGTTGAAACGAGGGCTTCGCGCCCCGCTTGATTCACAACTCTGTCCTTCTGGCCAAGGTTTTTTTTACCGTATTGAGACTTAATTCGTAGGGAAAGATGCCGCCTTTAAGCTCAACTCATAAGGAAAGCTGCCAACCGATCCCCGAAATGACCGGGAAGTGGTGGAAGAATTTGAACAAAAAGCCAGAGAATTAGTGGGCGAACCTGTTCTTGATGATAGAGACTCAAACAGCAAGGTCAATTCGCGAGTAACAGACGGATACAAAGTTGAAACAGTCGTTGACCGAGAAGATGATGTTCCTGTTTTTGATAATGTTAGTGAAGATAGCGGATTCCCTTTCTCATAGACTAGAAACCTTAATTCTTACTTGCTTGTTTGAGTGGACCTTCCGTCAGTAAGGTACTTTGTCTTAGGACCCTGTTATTGCGCATTCCACAAAAAGAAGATGTTTGGGGCGAAGAAGACACAGGCGATACAGTTGTTGCTATCGACGGGGATTGGCCTAGAAAGAAGTGTAGTTTTATGATCCTCTAGCGCATGACCTCCAAGGAGGGAGTTTGTTTTTATTGAAGAGAAAGGCCCATGAATGATTATCAGCGACGATGGCCAACCCGATTGGAAAGAAAAATTTCCGGATGCTGTTCCAAAAGAAGTAGCATTTTACGGAGTTGGTGGAAAGACTAGTCCTATTTCTTGCTGTATAGTGTGATTCAATTGAAGAGATTCTCGAATACTTTGTCGAGAGGTGAGAGGTTCTTGTTAAGGCTATTTTATATAAAAGTAAGTCAAATTCATCCGCCCGTCTATAACTATAAGACCTGAATTCTTGCTTTAAAGGAGAATGCTCGTTGGTAGATCCCCCGCCCTCTGACCCGCTTCGCGAGCTTTATATCGAAACTCGAAAAGAGTTATAGCGCTAACTACTCTCCAACCGAGCAAAAACAAAGGAGCTGTCTTTCTAATATAGAAAAAGAAAATAGATAGGATGCAGATCCTAGGCCAACTAACGCTCTTTACAAGTATACTTTGGTTTAATTCCAACCCCAATTTCATTATATTACTATCATTAGAGTCCAAAGGACTCTCTTTTTTTATTGAAAACAAGGTTTGCCCGAAAAGCTGCTATTAATATGCGCTTATCCGCTTGTCAAACT
Source organism: Silene undulata (assembly GCA_036897945.1). Classification (NCBI taxonomy): domain Eukaryota; kingdom Viridiplantae; phylum Streptophyta; class Magnoliopsida; order Caryophyllales; family Caryophyllaceae; genus Silene; species Silene undulata. The sequence continues at coordinate 94,666 of JAYMSE010000002.1, read as the reverse complement.
TTTAAAAAATTCCTTTGGGGAGAAGGGGCCTGTTGGCACAACGGTTGTAATTTACCATCGGAACCACACTTCTTAGAGCAATAGCATTACAATTCATTTCTTTATTATAATACGAACAAGACTTCTTTTATTAATTTTCTTAATGTGCGTCCCGGTTATTTACTTAAAACTGGATCACCAGCACCCCTCGCTAACGGAGAGTATCGGGGGATAGGTTCTAAGCTAGGATTTATAGGCTTTTCTAAGAAGTTTAAACCTATATTCTGGCTTGACTCCATAATAAATCAAGAACTTTGTCCTTTCTTTCGGTCTAAGATTTAGCTGCCCAGTCCAGTATGGAATTCACTTTGAACCGCTATACTACCAAGCTCTTTCTTTCTCTTTAGGAAGCTTTTTTTAGTGGAGTTCGTAAGCCAACCTTTTAATCATAAAGCACATAAATTTCTTCTTTTTCCGGAGCAGGCATTTTGTGAAACAGTTTGTGCGCTAAAGGCTTTTTGCCTTCCCCTCCTTTAGTCGAGCGCCTCAGTTCCTTGGTTGCGTTCAAGGGGAACTCATGTCTCAGTTAACATTAGTCTGACCATCTGCCGTTATGCTAGCAAGAGGATAGTCTAGCCAAGCTTGTCCCTTAAGCAAAGGAAGGTTGTGCAGCGAGCAAGAGAGCCGGAAAGGCTTATACCCACGAAAAAGCCTGAAAACCTGCGCAACTGAGCTCCAAAAAAAACAGTAGTTCTCTCGAATGCAAAGTAGGAAAATCTTTTAAAACTTTTAATGATAATGATATCGTAGGCATAAAAGCGGCTCGGCCCTGGGCTTAAAGAGTGGTCAGCTGCCCTCTGCCCGAACCATTGCCGAAAGGAGAAGATTACTCGACCAATCCGCGGATTGGGGAGAAAGTATAGGTTCCCCTTTTTGCATTCAATTTATTCCTTTAAAAAGATATATAAATATATATTATACCTGTCTAACGATCACATTCCTTGCTTACTTTATTTAAGTATATAAAGAGGGTACACCCTAGGTAACGAGGACATCATCAGATGCAGATACCTTTTCAAAGACGGCACGGCTCCCCGTGGGATGATACTACTAGCATCTCGGGAGACATTTCTTACTTAGGAGCAATACCTAACTCCATAGCTCTACTACGCGCTACACATGTTCCACCCGATTGAGGCAATCTTAAGAGGTTATACAACTATCCCCGATCTAACTACAGAAGAGGCCTTGCTCCTCTAACTGCCGAGTAGGGCTTTCCTATCATCAAGATCTTTAGATCGCAAACATACTATTCTATATTAAAGCTCCGGAACTGCACTCGCTAACCGCTAACTCGTTACGCGCGTTCCTCCACTCAATGCATGTCCTTATAGGGGGCCTACATCAGACACAGACGACACATCAACAGCAGGATCCGTGGGTCCTACATAAAAAACAGGGTATAATGGGAAAAAATCCCGTGGCAATAGATCTGGGGCAGATGAGTCTAAGCATAGTAAGTCTACAGCTTATACGTATAAAACATTAGTAAATACATAAACAAAAAGTCTAAACATCAGATGCATGCATATACTGCTCCTTATTCATTTATAGAGAAAGCTAAGGGGGACACCCGTTTTGTCATGTGCTCGGGCACAAGTTCCTCCTTCTTTTGCCTATTAAAGCTCTGCTTCTTACTTCCTGTCATTGTGAGACAGCCTATCATACTTGTAGTAGAAGGGCATGAGTAATTGATATTACTAAAGGGAGCTTGCGGACATGCATTCTCCAGAGCAAGTGATTCCTCATTCTAATTTCTAAATTCATATAGTAAGAGATAAAATTGCATTTCGTAAGGGTTTCGGGCTTTCTAAAATGGGTTAAAATAAGGCCTTTCCTGTCGAAATCCTAAGTAAACGGGAACTTTTCCAGTTGTTTGTCCTCAGATCAAGATTTTTTTATCTAAAACGGTCAATAAATTAACTAGATTAGTAGACTATTCCTCTCCTTACTTAGTAAGGGACTCTTGTACTACTTCAGGCGCATTTTTAGACGTCTCCAGCTGCTTGTGTTTCAATGACGGGTTCTCATTTTGTGAGTTTCTTTTTACCCTTAAAGGAAGAGCTGGCGGGAAAGCTCTCAAGCCTATGTCTACGACAGAAACAGTGCATACATATCCAGTGGTAACAAGTAAAAATCCTTTTCCAGAAAGCTATGCTTCCCTATTATATATACCTTATTATGCATTGATTAACCGACCTCAAGTAGTGTTACTTTTGCACAACAATTGCATAGATAAAGAAGACTACACCTGATAATCTATTACTCTCATATATAAAGACTTGCTTTCTAACTGGCCAGTTGAACTTGTATAACTAATCTCATATATAGCAGGCAATGGATGAGTTGACCTATTGACTCCATTACCGGCAGAGGGTCTAAATTTACTTACTTACTTACTTCTTTCTACTTTCATGATTTTTTTATAATACAAACAACGTTTGGGGCTTCCTTAGCACTTTCAAGGATGAAAGGGCAGATCCACTTCTCGCTTCGTATTTGGGGCAGGTAGGAAGAGGCAATAAAGAAAACAGAAAAAAAAATAAAAACATAAACATATGGAGACGATGTCAACCCAACCCAGGCGGAATGCCTTTATACCAAGAGGAACTGCAGGGGCGTGCACTCACTGAGAGAACGAGAGTAAATGAAATGTTAAAGAGAGTCATAGGGTAGTAGTTTATACTAATAAGGAACTTTACTAAATAACCTTTTTACTACGCTAACAGATGATCAAAAGGGCTTTTCCCCATTCTTGTTCTTGGTAACTGTTCACTGGCTCTAATATCTTTGGTAGGAACGGGCGGGCTGTTAATAAGCATAATATATGTAACGCGTTAGGCCGTCTCTTGTATAGGATTGCAACTTCGTCTGGCGTATCATCGGGAGCAGTAGCTGGAACTGGAAGCTCTATACTATAATATTATAGTATAGTTTTTGAGGCTACTCTCTTGTATTCTAAAGAAACCTTACATTAGTTACTCACCGCCTCTTTCTCTTGCTGCGCTGACCCATCCATATGTATGGAGTTACTTTCCCTTATCTTCTTTGGAAACTCTATTCGATAGCCTAAGGACAATCTCTTAGGCGGAGATAGCTTTCGTTCTTGTTCGAATGCTCCTAATTGTTCTTGTATTGTCTTTTTTTTTCTAAAAAATTAAAACCGTTTTTTGGTCCAGTTGATGTGTTGGTGCGCTTCGCCCCTCTTCGAGTAGGATCATTAGAGTCCGCATATGGTGAATCACCTTAGAGGGTAGTTGAGAGGCTTTTTTCTGTAATAAACGACCTCGGGAAATGAAAAAAAGCTTTTTACATATCTGCTTACGTATTCGCTGCATCCGTAGAAGAAGCTATGTCTGGAGAAGACTATTCTATTTCAGAATAAGCAGTAGCGGACATATAACTATAATCTATATAGAGGGAAGGCACATAAGCCCCTCTTTTGTTTTGTTTTATGCATAAGTCTAAGTCAGAACTTACCCGAGCATATGCCTAAAGAAGCGGTTGCTATGAACTAATTAACTAGCTAGTTGTATTATTTTATTTTGGAAACTAGTCATTAACATTATATATGCCATTTATTCATATGATTGTGAGTCGACGACCAGAATACTTGGAACGGAACGAAGAAGCGGAGTCCCGTTGCGCATTAGGTTGTTAGAGTCTAATTCTGTAACGAATATATAGAGCCAGCTGTTAGAAAGTGTCCATTTCTCTTGAAATTCATATATGTGAAGACCTTCTTTAATTACCTTCGGTCGCCCTTTCTGTCTCCAATGCCGTTGTTTATGTCTCTGATGTATTCCCTGTATCCACGACTAGAGTAGTCCCCTAAGAGTAAGTTTTCTATGGTAACATGCTTCTGTCACGAGATAAAAACAAGTTTAGAGTTGTTTAGCATAGTGGGGAAGTTCTACAAGTACCTGGTAAGGCTCTTTTTTCTCTAGCGCCCGCCCACCTTTATTGATAGACAAAACATTAGAAAGGATCTATCTGTGAGATAAAAAAGTAGGCTGATTCCTTTGTCTGCTCCCTTAATTATACTATATTATAATTTATATTATAATTATAGAATTATATCATAGGACGTGTCACATGTATATGCTTTCGCCTGATGCGAACTCTCGAACATGTTCCAATAGCAGCTTCTTAGTTAGTCTAGTTAGTATAAGCCAAATCCTGATGAATACTTGTCTTTGACTCTAGTTTTTTATATATTTTTGTTGAGGGTGGATCTACTTCCCCCCGATCCAGAACAGAACATGCTGCTTAAGAAAGCTCTTAGGGCATTGGAAGACGTGTAGATAACGGATGTGCTAGTGAGAATGTTGTTGTTCCCGTTCTCCTTTTAGCAGAAGTTCTTTTGTGTGATTTCTAGAGTCGGGAAGATCAATTCCGTTGTATGTGTCCAACCAACGGAAGAGGCAGTCTCTTTCTTTTAAAATGTTGTGGCTACGAATGTAGCTCTTCCGTAGTGTAGAAGTCAAGTAGCTGTCCAGGTTCAAAGGTAAGCAAGTAATATAAGGCAGTATAAGTTAATATATAATTAGACCGGCGTTTCGACCAAACTAAACTCATCATCAAATTCTTCTTCAACTAGAACATCAACAACGTTTTTTTGACTTCCTCGTCGTCATCCCGATCTTTCTCCTCATCTGGAGCTTACTCCGGCAATCTTTCCTATGAATCTTCATAGGCAACTGCCCGTTGCTTATTCTAGGATAGGAATGGATGTAATTACATGGGTGCTCCGTCTGTAAACTGCCAATTCCCCTTCCTCCTGAAAAACCATAAGGACTTGTTTTTAAATTTAAATTTGATATGCCTGAAATTGCATTTCCTTTCTATTGTTGGTCTTGGAATTTCATGAACGCAGAGCGAAAACGAGAACGGGTTCAGTCGAACGTGGTTAATAGTCGTATATATAGTAAGTATAGTATATAGAAGTAGAGGAGTCTATCTTGTTGAGCCCCACCACAGCTGTATGATGTACAAAGATTTTTTTAGTTTGTTTGAGAATAGGTCTTCCCCCCTTGCTCTTTCCATAAAGAACAGAAGGAACTCTTTCTTCCTGCCATGTTCTTTATTAAAATGCGAGCTTATCTAACTTATTTTAATGAGGTTAAGGAGTGAGACCCGTGCTCGATATAGTTCATTTCAGTACTTTTTCGGTAAGCTTCTTCGCTCGGCGCTTAGCTCATTCTTTGACCCCAGACAGCAAACCCCTGGTCCACAAGCATTACTCAAAAAAGGCAAACTAAACAACCAAGCTCGGACCTTGTCTTTGCTTGTGGGACTACTCTTTGGCTAGGTTTGGCTGGTCTTCTTTTTTCTTGTTAAGTTGCTTTGCACCTTCTTTATGTATCTATCGCTCATCTCAAGTCCTTTTTTCTTCCTTTTCGTAAAACCATATCATATGTATAGATCTTCTTTGGTAGCACTAGAGTAAGGGTGCCCAGTCCACGTCAGAAAGGCATTCAAGCCGGGTCGCTTGGGAATTCGGATAAGGAAGAATGAAAGCCGCCCGGGCTTGGTCTGTCATAGACAAAAGCTTAAACGAGGTAAGGGGCCGAGCAATAATAACATTAAGCTCAAGCGATCAAGAATCCAGGGTTTTTAAAAACAATTACCATTTCGGCAAAATCCGTTTTTTCTTCATTCCTTTCATAAGTGTCATTTTCTGTGAAAAAAATTCTCCAGCTTACCGGGGCGAAATCAAAAGAATAAGTCTATCCTGATCGAGCTAGAAACATACGACGAGGGCTAGGCACCTTTCGTCTTTGCTAATGGAAATAGGAAAAATTAAATCAAATCACGAGGCAGGCTAGTCTTACCACGCGCCCGGTGCACGCACAAAGCGCCTGACTTCCATTCATTCTGCAAAGTAAAGAAAGTCTAGTTTACGATTGGTCAAGAAAGATCTTAGTTCACAAGCTTGGCCGCGGATAAGGGTAGAAAAGACAGGGCTTCCAAGCCAAGGTCTGGGTAAGGTACTGGGTTCTGCCCCGTACTAAACCACATTCTGCAATATAGTCTTGTTCCCCTGATCTCCCGCAGCAACTGGTCTTACTGTATTCGTCCTACTCTTTCTTGTCATGCTGACTCTTGTGTCCCAGACTAATTCCCGCGCCGAGATCTAGTATCTCCTTGTTCAAGAGTCCGCATTTGTAACTGCTTGAGTGCCTGAATTCGATTAACGAGAATTCCATGTTATACCCCTATCTTTTTCATTCGTCTACCAGAATCCTCTGGTTTTTGTATCGTGAGGAAGATAGCACTAGTCTTGCTTTCGCTAGCGGCGGTGTCCAAAGGCAACGAGCTACCCTTCGCCTATCCCATTGATCAGCGCTGGCAACTGATCTCTATTCGTGAATTCAATTCGCATGCCCATTCCTGCCATACTGTCCCGTGTTCCTTACTAATTCCCATTCTGTGATCAAGTACATGTCTTCCATTCCTATGACACATGCTTTCCCCCGTTCGTTCTTCTACTTTAGGAAGTAAGAACTCACTCTCCTTAGGTACACTAAAGCATATACATAATCTTATCTAATTAAATAAATACAACAACAAAGACGTATACTAATCTAATCAATACTAAGGTAAGCAAGGAGTATTAATCTATACTAATGAAGATAACAACAACAAAGTGAACTCCATAGCCCAGGAAAGAGGTACTTCAACGCATTCTATGCTTCAAGTACAGAGGTCTAATCTCATCAAAGGATAGGGTCTTTCAATCCACGTGCTCACCTGGGAAGAAAAGAAAGAAGGAAGTCCACTCACACAAGCACCCGAACTTCGATGCATTCCGCTGCTATCCCTTGGGGAATGATCAGAATCTAATAGGTATAGTTCCTCTGTTGCGCTTGGGAAGACTCACCCTGAGGAGTGGGGCTTTCCCTTCTCTAAGAGGTGTACTTATGTTTACCCAGCTGTTCTCCCAGAATCGACGACTTCAGCTGCTTTTTCTTTTTAATCCCTGTCTTCAACTGCATTAGCAAAAGCCCCACCAATAGCTGCTTCATCAGGAGCCGATCGATCGCCTCGAACCAAAAAATTCTTCGGTAAAAGCGCAATCCGTACTCAGTGGGCACTCATCCTAAAGAGAAAACAAAGTTAACCTCTTTCTAAGGGTCTTACCCTAAAAGGTATTACAACTCTTATTTTTCTATAGGCGATTTTGATGAATTTACTTTAAGGGCGTTTTAGTCTCTCAATGCCTTAGATCAGAGTGGGAGCTTCGATAGCTTATAACAGAGAAGTCCTATGCATTTATTTCGTCTAGTCAGGGGAATTGGACTTACGACTGGTATCAATCCCCGCGAATTAAGCCCCACATGATATTAAACCATAAAGAGACTCGCCGCTACTTACGGGGTCAAAATTAATTTACCTTTCATAATTATGATTTTATGGATTTCTTCAAGGATGAAAGGCTTGTTAAGCATATTCCCTGGCTCGAAAAGAGGCTTAAAAAACAGAAAAACGTATATTAAGTAAATAGTGGTCAAGTTGGGTAAACCGGCAAATGAAGCTAAAAATACGGGGTTTTCCAAAAGTCAAAGATTGCAAGTACTTTCGGCTGAAATCAATCACACTTTCTCGGGGATTTTGGGCATCGAACCTGTTTCCCTAGTAAATCGATCTCCGAGCTCGGACTTTTTAAAGATTCCCGGGGATTTTGGGCGTCAACTCGATTTCACTAGTAAGTCGGCCAAGGAAAATGAAAAAATTCCATCCAACCAGGAAAAATGGGGGTGAAGTCCTTTTCCCTTAAGGAATTGAGAAATTCTTGAAAATAATTCGATCAGCCCGTGTTTTTCGGGGTCTTTTAGTCTCTTTCCTGTCTTTTCAGGGCATCAAAACCATGAATTTAGCGAAGGAAGGCTCGCTCCAGGTTAGGGTACACAAAGATAAGGGAAGCTTGCGAGATATGCTACACCTAGAGAGGGAAGAGCCCTGGGGTGTGTCGTAAGGCTGCTGGTGGTACTAGACTTCAGAATGCGCATTAGTAAGGAAAGCCACTATACAGTTAGTCTCGGTCAGAGGTAACCCCTGGATTAGCTTACCATAAGCTTGCTTACCTCAATATATGTCTTTCTTAGTACTAGTTGTTGTTATCTCTATTGCTTACCTTAGTATATGTCTTTTTTCTTCCCCATTAGCTTGGAAATTGGCCCGCTTATGCGGATACCAGATATACCGAACGCCCTCGATAAATGCAGTGCAAACGGGATTGGTCTTTAACCTTTCTTTATATCGCTGCGAAACCCGGGCCAGCTTACTCGTAGTGCGAGGAGCTCCACTATGTAAACTATTGGAGGATAGCTCGACTCTACCCAAAGCAAATGAACTAAGAAAGAAAAATCCTCCTCCATCCCCTACCCGCTCTTTCATACTCTGTCTTGCGTTTCGTCTTGATTGAATGGCCCTTAGCTTGCCTGGGGAGGTAGCTTAGAAGAAGAATAAGAAACGAACGAAACGATGAAAGCGGTCCTTCTGGATAGGATGCCGGATGAAAGAGTCTGGCTTTAGTGCGCCTTCATTTTCTACTTTATTTTTAAAAAGACTTAAACTCCAATCCCTTCCTTTCTTCTGATCCTCCATGGAAGGGTTCTACGGACCGGGATCCGGGGCAAGATCCTCCTGCCTGCTCCTTTGTTCTCACGTCTTATCTTTGTTTCGACCTATGAATATTCTTTGAGCAATAGAGACTCTATTTAATTTAAAGCATTTCAAAAGAAAGATCCTGGGTCCATTTCATGGGCAACCTATTTAAAACAAATGAAACTTTGTTTTTATAATTTATTTCGTTCTAAGGAATTTCTCCAATTCACTTTTTTATGCTTTTTGGATGATCCCTCATTTGGGTCAATAGGGCGGGAAGCGGCTTCCTACTACCGCCTCAGCTCAACCCAAGCGCATACAAGGATCAGAGTTGAAGATAGAAAATCCCCCGCCCTAGTTTCTAATATAGTGGCAAAAAAGTTAAGATTGAGCTCTAAAGTTAAATTAAAAATAAGGCTTTTTCATAGAAAAGTAGGCTCCCTTTTTGAAGTGAAGATGGGCATCATGGTTGTTGGGGTTCGATTCCAAAGAATTCTTTCTAAGCGGAGTCCGTCAGATACGGGGACTGCTTATAGGTCTAATCATCTAAGCCCTTTGAGCGGTTTAATTTAGGCTCTTTTGTGACGAATGCCTCGCTTTCTTTTATGGTTAAAGTGCACCTGCTAAAGCTCGTAACGCTTGTCTTCTCAGACTAAGAAAGAGGTTGGCCCGAAAATAGGGTATGAGGGACAGACTCCTGTTCGCATCAAAGGGGCATGCTATTTCTACTTCGAATTCAACTTATCCAAGCGCTGCTCCTACTTCTGTACGGCAGGCGATGCTACCCACCCCCACCTATAAGAGAGGGTTTCCGCCTTTCTAGATGGTCGTGCACGGTAAACAGGCTTTTACAAAGAGCTTTCTTCATTCCCGAATTTAAATGGGAAATGCAAGACTTTACCCAAGCTAGTAGCATTCTTCTATATTCCGGAATCGGAATAAAAGGCCTCACTCATATCATAGGATCATTCATCGCATTGGTTCCTTGGGGAAGTGGCTAAGTTCTAACAAGAAAAAAGACGCGCAATCCTTCACTAGTCTGTGTCTACCTGGAGGGAAGCAAGAAGTACGGTGCCGGTTAAGCTTTATTCTCGGCCATTGATTGTCTTTCTTTTCCTATTTTCCATTTCCAATAGGCTATTCCCGGCCCAAGCGGTCCCTCCTAGAGAGAGCTTATACAACGAGAGGTATAGTCCAGTTTATTTTTCCCTATCCCCAAAGGCTTGGCTCCTTAAATACCCTTATATATCTTTCCTTTCTGAGAAGACCTAGCTAGGACAAGCGAGGGTGAATCAGCTTACTGAGTCGTTTCTTTCACTTATGAACGTTCTCCTCCCGTGTGGTGTCGCCCCTGTCCACCTGTTCTCGCTGCCCCCTCGCGAAGCGCCGGGGAAAGAGCAATATCCTCTTGCTTTTTGAGCCCTGATATCTAGTCCGGACTTAGATCAGTGTCCGCTGACACCCAACTCGTAACGTAACCCATCCTGCTCGCTTTATTCATTTCGGGCCAACCCATCCTGCTATTCTATTTCTTTCGCGTTCTGTTACGATGATCCTCAAGCTTGACTCGAAAGGAGAGATCCCCGAAAGTAACTAGGATATCAACCCATCTCACCCAAGTCAATTGCTTTCAAGCGGTACTTTTCATATTCTACATGCTATTTAGGGCTAGAAGCCCTTTTCGCCCTCGGGAAGGGGGGCCAGACCCCACCTTAGTATTGCATCCTATGCTTTTGGGGGGTTTACTCTTATCTTACATTTCTCGGTTGGGGGAAGAAGAAAGGTCGGCTAATTATATGATATATCATCCGTACACATTGAATTTCCTCTTTTTTTTTTTTTTAAGAATACTCCAGCATGCGTGAGAACAAGCTTGAAGGTGTAGTAAAAGGGCTCTCGAATCGAAACATCAGTTGTGTCAGAAAAACCTCCGCGCACCGGGAGCCCACTCTGCTAAAAGCGGGGTTTGAAAGACTCGACCAGCGGGGGAGGCATGAAGCCCTTGCACAACAAGCCACTTCGCCAAATCGAGGAATTGTGCTTGCTCAACTCTAAAAGCTCGTCCTGATGAAACAAACGAAAGAATGAAGTGAGCGAGTGGGGGTTTACTCAATCGACTATAAAGGAGAGGAATAATTGACTAAGCTTAGTCCCTTAACAACAAAACTCATACACCGCCCCGCTCGTGGTACTTTTAATCGCTACCGCTTGAAAAAAAAAAATAACTAAAAAATTTAAATAAAAATGAATAGGATATCGTATAACCAATCATGTCACATATTCAATCGTATACTACTAATAAGCTAATAAGTCAACCCCCAACAATAAATTCATTATACAAGTCAAAGAAAAGTAAAGCATTTACACCCTCTCATCCAAAGTCCGGAGTTGCGTTTGAACATTCTTCCTCTTATTCTCCTTGGGGTCCAGGGATAGGGTCTCTGGATCTTTTGTATTCGCTTATCCGGGAAAGAGACGGGGCTCTTCCCTTAAGAGTATAAGAGCCAGCTCTCTTTTTTTATTAAAATAAAAGAAGAAAGATCGCCCTATAGCCTTTCATTTCTTCCGACCTGACACGCTTTTTTCTCGCTCTGTCTCGAGAGGAAGGAAGATTGAACGCATCAAAGCCGGGCCTAACTCCGGCGACGACTAAAGGGAGAAAAGGGGTATTGGGTCTAAAGGCCCCCTTTTTTACATTACATACAAAAAATAAGATTTTAATAATATATATAATATACGGGCCAGCTGCTACCTCTTTTTCGGGAATAGATGTTTGGATGTGGAACACCCCTAGCTTACTTCCTTTCCTTCTTATCTTACTCACTCAGAGAAGTCTTTCGCGAAACCTTATTAAACCTTTCGATGGCAGGGATTTCTTTCTCGGCGAGTGAAACAGGCCCGCCCCTTATTTATTAAATATTAAAATTCAAAAGACAGACATATGTGGCATATTACCTATTACTAATAGGTCGGGGTAGCCCTCAACCATGCTTCCCCTAGCTCGCTGACTTCATGTAGTCGAGAAAAGAAACTAACCCCAATATGTCCCTACACCTGCTTCACGTGCGAAACTGACTCAAGCGCCCTTTAGTCTAACAGAAGGCGGCGCGTAGCCATGAGGATTAGTCATACACAACAGGTCTATCAAAACAAGGCTTTGAATATATGGTTTCGAAGAAGACTCGGAACCGGAAAAGTCTCGGGAGCAAGTGGTTAGCACGAGAGCGCAAGCACACGCGCTACACGCTACAACGGGAAATGGGAATCCACGCTGTTGGTGAGTCTTATTGAATGAACGAGTGCACTTTCTCTCAGAATCCTTGCTTATGCAATGCAAACAAAGGGGTTCAAGGCTCGGTTGCAACGAAAAGGTTGCAAAATCTAAGTTTTTAATCCAAGACCGCCGGCCGAAACTGCCATGTCTGTGTCCCTTTCCTCGTTTTTGGCTTCATCGGCTGCAAGCAACCTCGCATGGTTCTTCAATAACGGCTTTAAAACGCCCGAGCTCCACTTAAGAGCTTTGATTCAAACCTGCGCCACAAGGGGGTTTTTCTTTTTCATCTGTTAAGGCTCGGATTTATCAATCAATAAAAGCTTTAACAAGGTCAGCGGTTTACGGGCGAACGGTCCCGCTTTTGTATGAGCTTGGGGAGAGGTTTTGTATGAGCTTGGGGAGAGGTAAGGCTTGGGCGTAGTCCTCTGCTGGATGGGTGGGCACAGGTTCAGCTTTTCTCTTCTCGACTGCCTTTAGACGAGCTTGTTTTTCTTTCAAAACCTTAAAAATGACTTACCTTAATTTTGGCATCTTTCCTACCCCTTTTTAAAACAATATGAAGTCTCATGCCCAGGATTAAATTTTTATTAATCATGATTTCCATCACTGGCGAATTCTCTACGAAGAGCCTCCGTCTTTGGCTGAAAATGTTTTCACTTTACCGGCGTTTTTGGCCGTCGATTGTCAGCCTTCCCCGCGAGTTGGGCTTACTTTGATACAAAATAGCCTTAAAAAGTGCTTACCCGAGAAGAAATTCTTCATCAATCTCCTTTATTGAATCGCGCTAACACCATAAGCCTCGAAAGCTCCATCGACAAGAGTGGAAACTACCCTTTTGTTTTGCGTTGGAGCGACTTCATCGATCACCACCCCCATAAACTGCTCTTTCTTCTTCTTCCTTAACTTCGTCTCCTGCTTCCGTGGATTCTTCTGGGGGAGCCGGTCGGTCACCTTCGACCAACTAGCATTCATTAACCTTTTATGTTTAATAACAGGTGGCACTAACCCTAAAGTCTACCACTACACATGGAACAAACAGTGCTTTTTACTAAGCCAATCTCCTCCGACAGAAACAATTACACTGTCTTGCTCAAATAAAAGGCTTCGATCAGAGAAGCAGCCTCGAGACTTCATAAAAGAGAAATTCTTGTGCATTTATTTCATCTAGTCGAGGAAAGTAACTTACTTTTTTTATATAAAAAAACAAATCCACAAACTTCCCGCCTTTACTTGGGAGTATTCAAGAATGTACTCAATTGAATCGCCCTATACAGTAAGAAACAAGATCCGCGTCTACCTCCTTCATAAACGGCTTGATCTTCTTCGCCAGCAAGTTCTCCATGAGCAACTGTCTTTTTGGGCATCGATCTCTTCGATTGGAATAGCAACTTCAATAGCTTTCTTTTTGATAGCATGAGGCGGGCATCCATACAACGCCCTTGATTATGTCATTGAGTGGAATTTTATTTAGTGAACCAACTCAAGCAAGCGCATCTTAATTAATTTTTCAGTGTCTCCGATCAGGGAAGCATTCTCGATTGAATTCATAAGGGAGAAAACCTTGTGAAATAATTCTATCTACCCTGTAAAAATAACTTAAAAGGAGTACTTCAACCCGTGAATTGCGCATAAAATGATACCTAACCTGGAAAGACTATACGCTACTGGCGGAGTCTTCGTGGACACACCTGCCAGAATCCTACCTACCATTTCTTATTTTCTTTATTTATGAATTTTAATTCCTTCTCTTGATTCGTTGGTCGTACCCATGTTTCGGGCTTATTTCGGGTCGAGGATACAATGACTTCCACAAATTATCCCTCCTCATGCACTACTGTTCCCCATTGCATAACCAGGAACCACCGGCTAATTGCCTCGTTCCGATGAAGTCGGTGTCGAAGCAGCTGCTGGTGTAAGGGAAGGTCTCCAATTAGACAGGCATGTATTCCCATTTTATCATATATTTATAGTAGACCTTTCTCTCCATCTCCGCCAAAAAGAGGAACATTTGAACCAGTCTCATCCACTGCTTCTGAATTGACGGCTGGATCGAGTTCGTTCGAAACTTCTGTGGCTGGGGCTGCGTCTTAGTTTTCTTCAATTCATAGGCAGGAGAGCGCTTGTCCGCCTTCGTCCTGGACTTCTGTGACTGGGCTGCGTCTTCGGTTTATGAAAGTCATAGGTAGGGCACGGCTGCTACTTTGTCTTCTGACTCGACCTATTACCCTTCTACGGTACTGGTCTTTCCCCCCGAGAAAAGCCTGTAAAAGGGAAGGTTTTGAAGGTCCATTACACGTGAACAAGCTCCGTTGTTTCCTTATCGCATTAGGCTCGCCGGCTGTCTCTTCTACTTTGCCTGCTACGACCGGTACTTCTTATTCCTCGATCTTCGCCTACTTTCTTCGCCAACCACACCACCTTTCTCTTTGTGGGGCGCGTGTAAACCTAGCATCTTTAGGCTAGGTCTCCAATTAGCCAAGAAAAATTGAGTAAACTATAGGTATATAAGACGGGACCTCTCTTTTCCACCACTTCCAAAAACAGCTGCATCTTCTACTGAAAGAGCCGCTTCTCATGTATTGGCACCTGCAAATGCTTCTCGAGTAGCCCCCCTTTCGGAAGACAAAGGGCCTGTTTCCCCTGATTTTGGCTTAATAATGGGTATCTTTGACCCAGCCCAGCCTCTCAAATCAAACAGCCAGAATTCATTGGAAAAGTTAAAGGTTTCCTGGTTTTTTTGCTTGTCACTGGTTTTTCCCTTATTTCCCTAATAAGACGGCCTCTCTTTAAAAACCTTTATTCCGTTTCCTGGGATTTTTCGTTGTGAAGACATTTCCCCTCATAGAATGAGAAATTCTGTGAAATTTTTCCACCCAACCGGTGAAAAAGGGGTGAATTGTGACTTTTGACCTACGTTTCAAGGGATAAGCCTTTGAAGAATCCTACCTTTCTAACACTCTGGAAAAGTTCATGCCTTGTACTCTATTTTTGAAAAACTAAACATCATCATCGCCAGAAAGGGCTGTTTCTCTTGGACCAGCGCCCGCAACTTCTTATCGGGGAGCCCTTTTGTTGGCCTCGTCCTAAGCTTATCCTTTCTTCTCTAACGCATAAATTGGGTACCTATATAAGTCAGGGGTCCTGGGAAAGATAAGTTAAGTGGCGGATTATTCATGCATATATAGTAGGACCTCTCTTTCCAGCTCCAACTCCCGCATAAACTACTTCATTTTCTCCACTATCACCTTCAAATTCTACACGAACAACAGCTTGTTTTCGCCATGATTAAATTGTCGTTTTCGGGCATTTCGATTGTCGATCAACATGAATTGGTCCTTTTGCCCTGTCTTTTGAACCAGCATATGGAAACCTTCTTCTTGAAGGGCCTCTTTCTCGTTCGAATTCTTTATCATCCCCTTTCTTTTTAATCTTCTTTGTGTCTTAGGCTGATTGTCCTTCTGTTACCACTTTAGCCCAAACAAAAGCTACATCGCTCCCTCTCTGAAGGTGCAACCCAACCATTAGAAGATCCTAAAACAATGCTTTTCACTAATAACATTGGCCTCGTCATCATGAAAGGCTTTATCCTCGACTCGGGCATATAAAGAGAAGGTTCGCTGCCCGCAAACCATGGAATTGTCTTCACTTTAACGATTTTACCAAATCAGACTTTCATCAATCATGCAAATTGACATTTTGCTAACTCTTTTTAGCCAAAGAAATTGAATCCCAAGAAGTTGCTGTTTATCGGTATATTTGGGTATCTCACCTTAAGGAATGAGATTTGGAGCCAGTCATTTATACGCCCTAAGGATAAGTCCGAAAATAGAACTTCGTATCTTAAGATAAAAGATATGAAATTAGCGCAAGTAACAAAACAAATGAAAAAGACCGGGCGAGTGTAGTCAGCGAGTGTAATGCCCGGAGCGAGCCAGCTGCTACGGAGCGAGTCGTCTTTTAATCCTTTTTACCCACTTTTAAAAAAATTCTTTGAATATCATGCACTTAAAAATATTATTTCAAAAAACTAATAGCTGGTGTATAGTGAAAAACTTTAAAATAAACAGCAGACTTCACCGCTTACAATGTATGCTGTGAAATCAGTACATGTCTTCAATTCCTTTGACTACATGCGTTCATATCCCAAAAGGAGAAGAATGAGCGAGTGAGCAGCATGGAATGCCAACCTGTCCTTGTTTAATTTGAGTTTGGCTCGCCTAATTCAGTAGGGAAGATAAGGCGAAAGAAGCCGCCATTTCCTTTATGCAGGGCAGCCTAGCGAAAGGAAGGGCATTTAACGCCTTAAAGGTAGGGCAACTAACATTCACAGAAGGGAAACCTAGCTCCGGGACCTTAAGGGAAGGGTATGAAAGAACTCAATCTACAGGGAATGGGTCAACATAAACTTGACCACTAGGAAAGGATCTCCAAGGGCACCCGATCATTAGTGAGCCTGTTAGCGAAGGTACTCCACACCAATTGGGAGGGGGTTTATCCTTTGAGCACTGGCGAGAAAGAGCATACTGTGCAGTCAAGCTGTGCGGGATGTGTCCTAATTGGTTGAAACGGGCTCTTTCATTGAACCAATAACCCAAACAGTCAGTCAAGTAGGTCAACCAGTTCACTGGCTAGCATAGGGAAGCTGGTCTTCTTCATGTGCGAGAAACGTCGTCAGCTGTGGTTTACGTGTAAGAAAAACCTTTGAGGATTGATTTCATAAGATAACCCTCCGGCCCACTCCCGTCTGAACTTATCGATCTAAATTTGAAATACAATTCATCCTTTCGAAATTCGGGAATTGCCCTCTAGTTCATACATGCTTTTGACTCGTTCGTTCGTATCCTAAGGTAGAAGGAATTCACTCTCCATAAGGTACACTAAAAAACAGACTTTTACTCGTCAAGATCCTAAACATACCTTCTTTCTTTACCGGATCGTGGCCTAGACAAAGCTCGGAGCCCAACTTGTTAACAGAAAGTCGAGAGAGCGAGTTAGTCGGGAAAGAACAGGCCGAAGACGTAGCTAAGGAAGTTCCTGTCGAAGGCGAAGTCAAAGAACCAGAAGACCCATAACAGCTAGAATCAGACGGAGTCGATGAAGCCGCGGATGGCAACGAAGTCACGGTAGCAGTCGTACCCATAAATGGCATACCCGTAGGTAGCTGGAACAAGCCGAAGTCGTCCATTCAGAAAGAGTATAAAAGGCTGGTGATCGAGGAAAAGAGGATGAAGCTGAGTCAGAAGACAAAGCTTTTGCAGATAGTGGGGTTGGAAAGTTCCCACTCTATATCCACCTCAAATCTTAATCTTATATAACTCGTTGGGGACCACCCACCTTTCCTTGGCAGCGGTCTCTGGATCAACCCTCTTCCCGATCAAACAAGGGGAATAAGAAGTTTTACGACCGGATCAAGACGAGCAAGGCGAGGGGGGAAGAGTCTACTACCTAGTCCATCCGGAACGTGTCTTTGGGGATGTTTGGTTCGAGTTCCATTTGCGTGGGCTTTGTGGTGTTCACACCAGCTTTTTGGTATAAAATCTCTAGTTATGAAAGGAAAATGAGGGAGCTTGTCTCGCTTCTTTTGGGAGTTACGCCTGCTTGTCTCTTAACACCTTCCCAGCATTTCTCCTAAAACCAGTACCAATGAAAGGAAAAGGTACTTTACTTATGGGCCGAACGCATCTCAGTACTAGTCCTAAACTCGCGAACAAAACCACGACAACCAGTAAGGCTAGTGCCCAGAACGAGTTTAAGTAAGTCCGAATGCCAGGGTTGGTGGCCAAGCCGCTTGCTGTATGTGGGAAACTTACTCAGTTGACGTTTCCGGTTAAGAAAACCTTTTTGGAATACCCACTTGAAGGTCCTACCCTTAATGCCTCTGGACATGTAGCTGACTTTCCTACCTTAGAAAGATTCTCTTGCCTATGAATCATATCAACTTGCTTTTACTCGAACAACGAAGTCTCACCCAAACCTTAAAATCTTGGAGAATGCGCTTAAAGTAGTATAAGAAAAGCTATTCCTAGATATCGGAGTCAACTCCCCCCGATCTAATCAGCCGCAACTCGAACTTGAGGTAGAAGTCTTCCTTAGTTAACAAAAAGAAATGGCATATATTCCAATACCGGGCTTATGTCGTCTACTAAGTAAGAATATTCTTCATTCTATTATAAAGGTTCTCAACCAAGAAAGTTTCACAGGCGAGACTAGACTTTCCCACTAAATAAATCCCTTGCAATGGCCCAGTATTATACTATAAAGCAAGTACATATCTCTAGCCTCAATGAGTTCTTACCTAGCATATATATAACCTTTTATTTTATAAGAACACAGGAGGTCCCATTTCTATTTATTAATATAATGTCTGGCTGGAGTCCAATACATGACTGACGCATCCCCAGTTAATCCCCTATTAAGAGGCTAAATGGATTTCACTATCTCATGAATTCTATAAAAGAGAAGCTCACGCATGAACCAACTGGATTAGTCTTAGTACTTATTCCATCTAACGAGGAAAGAACAAGTGGAGTCTCGGCATAATTATATATTATAATATGTAATTAGAACCTTTATTCCCGGATCTATTACCTAATTTTGCATAGCTGCTTATAAGCCAAAAGTAGTACTATATCCTCTTAGTAAGAATAAGACTGGAAATGCTCCACTAGAGGGATAACAAAGGATTGGCAAGGTCCGGCAACTATAGATCCGGCAGCTTCCTTTCAATTGGTGTAGTAAGGCGGGGCATTAGTGTGTCTATAACACAAGATATCTTATATATACAAGGACGTTTTTATATAATTTTGCGGCTAAAATTCCATTCTTCTGGAACGAGTGAGGTTCCATAAGGAGTACGGTATTAACGAGGAAGCCCCTGCTTTAGTCTAGTAATATACCTTTCCTGCGCCCTCAGCGTACTACTTGTTGGTTTGGTTGAAACCGCCTACTTTATAAAGCGTATCCGGGAGAAATTCTGAGATTGTATTATAATAAGGTCTTGTCCTATCTAGAAGACTTCCTTAACTGCCTTTTGAAGGTCTTTACCTTGTATAGAGGCTTCACAGATAGATCCAATAGATCAGGTACGCCCGGTATAGACACATTAAGAAGAGACATCGCGGATTGCCTTCTCTTGCTACAAATCATACGTAAGATAAAGCATTGCACTAGTTGGTGTTTACGCGCTATAAAAAGATTTTCAAATGAGCTCGAAAAGAGTTTAAATCTCTTGCCTCTTTTTTTTACCTAACTTCTTCTATTCTTCTATTAGAATCTCGGAAATGAAATAGGATCCGTGTCTCCAACAAGAAAGAATTGTTATCCCTTATTATAGTATAGAAGAGCTCACTCTATCTGCTTTAATACTTGCCACATGTCATGTCTTTCGCCCCATTAATTATAAGTAAGAGGAGCTCACTCGTCCGTTAATTCTATAAACCGCATTCGTTCGTTTACATCCTACTTACTCTAACAACATAATCATACGTGCTTCGTTCCACTTACTATGGAATAGATAGACTAAGAGAATATTGCTGCAAGACGTACGGGTCAACGACTAGCGCATACAAGGAAATATCGATAATGGAATTTAACCATGCCTTAAAGGCTACTTATCCTATATCTTATCTAATATGTTTTCCACGGTATTTACTATCTCGTGTATGAAAGAAGACGTTCCAGCAAGACGAGAGGGGAGTAAAGCGTAGCAAAAACCCACGGGAGTCAAAACAGAATAAAAACCACTAGACTTATATTTAGCAACAATTGAGTCCATAAACGATCATTTCGGATTGCCTGAAGCTAGAGCAAACTAGTTCTTCTCACTAAAGATAAACTTTGAAGATAGAAATTTCTTCTTCCTTTCTTTTTTGGTTGGAGAGCCCTTTTCCTTTGATGAAGATAGAAACTTCTTCTTTTCTTTGACTTGCACGCTTCGCCTTACTTACTGGTTTGTATCATAAGCCGGCTACTTTTCTCTACTTCTGGCTAGGAAAGCCCTTTCTTACCTTATCATATTAGAACGAGGTCTCATCATAACAAGACTCTCACTAACAGCAGTCTCACAAGCATTAGCATCTTCTTGGGCCGGATCACAAGCATTAGCTAAAAGACCTTCTTATCCCCCTATATAGCCTTGACTCTTTCTAAGCTATAGTGTCTCGCCTTCCGGAAATACCAGACTAGAAACATATAAATCTCTGCTAAAGCTGTTCCACGAAGCAAGCACTTAACTTTAATCGACTATTATACTTTAAGTTTGACTTGCTTTATTTTTGGGGACCTATGCTACTAAGGCTGACGGCTAGATAGATTAAGCTAGTGTACGAGGAAGCCTTTTTGAATAGTATAGACAAGTCGAATTACGTGGAAAAGTCTAATTCTATTGTTGCTTTGGGATAGAGTATGTCCCCTCAAATCTATATTTAACCCTGCTGCCTCTATATATGCTGCTGCACCTACTACTATATTGCTTCTTTTATACTACAACTCTTTATGCCGTGTTCAACTGATCTGTAACGTAACAGGGCTTAGCTCTTTACTGGGTATTCCACTTCTTTCTTCAAGGCGAGGAGTCGGGGTGCATCTTGAGGGACACCTTTCAATAGAAATGTAACCTTCTTACTTGCATGTGTTCTAATGTATTACGATTTTGCGGAAAATATGTTCTTCTTCTTTCATGAATGAGCTTTTCGGGAAGAACTTAACTAAGTTAATTATAGATAGGATGACAAAGCTTCACCAACCACATTCTAAAAAAAAGAAAGTAATTAGTTATAGTGTTATGATAATAAGTAAAGTATGAGTCCCCGGCAAATGCCGGGTTGAAGAAAGTTTCTTTGGATTCGCTCATGTGATTGCCCTTGAGGAAAAGTACAGGTAGCTTAGATAGACCGGCCAAGAAAGACAGAATTAGTCAGTTAGAAAGAAGGAAAGTCGCCTTTGATTGAGCGTTTTGGTTACAGGCAAGCGAGTTATGCTAAATGAACAAAGAAATTACCATTTTTATACCTATCTTTGACTTCTTCAAAAGCCTGGACCAGTCTCTTATTATATTATATTCATACCCGCTACACACCTCTCCCCCGTTTCGGAAAAAAGGGTTTATCTTTCTAAGGCCGAGTTTGGCTATAAGGAAATGTGGGAATCTTATCACACTAATTAGCACTAGTACTTTCTTTTAAAGAATTGAAAGGCCAGATCAGATCTATCTCCCGAGAACAAAATTCTAGTAGGGCAGTTAGTGAAGTACCAGATAGGTAATAGGATATCGTCTGATGTACCTCTTTCTTATAATATCTGTCCCCGAAGAAAGAAGGCGGGTCTTCCACTGAACTAAGACTCCTATTTAGGGGAGTGAGCTATCTACATTATATACATATACGCTTTTTATTCATATGATTCATAATGGATTTGGCCCGAAATGGTAAGACTGAGCACGCTTCACTAAGAGCAGCTTAAGTGAATGTTTTCAATACTGCTTCCCCCTTAAGACATATAAGAGAAAAGTAGGTAAAGAAGTAAGTAATAGAATAACAGTTAAGTAGTTGTCTCTCAGGATAAGTTACTTTCCTTATATTATGAGAGTGGCACCATTGATTTGGAATAATTAGATTGAAGCGGAAAGGCCCCATGTATTATGCAGGATGGATGTCAATTAAATGCTAACAACCGGTCTCTGGTGGGGCACCTACTTCCTATCCTTATGCTGGAAGCGATTAGTCCTAGTATAAGGCGTTTTCAGACGAGATAGATGTCCAGTTCTTCTAACCAACCCTAAATAATTAAGGAAAGACTTGGCTTTTTTCTTCTAAGTATAGCAGTGGACTCCACCTCTTAACTCATTAGTATGCTACCGTATTACTATATTAAACGAAGCGAATCCTACTACTCCAATATAAGGGCATATCGTGCATCCGTGTGAACTTCCTCCAACAAAAGGCAAAAATTTACTCTACTTAGGATATTCCTGGGTTTAAGAGAAAGAGGAATCAAGTCCCCAAAGAAAGCCAAATTAAAGAAATGGATTCAATCAAATGAGATTCTCTGGAATCAATAAGCTAGACTCATACTCTGCGTTGTTTCATGCCATAAAGAAAGCCGAACACTTAAGAAATCTGTTGGACAAGCGGATTCAAATTTTTTACAACCAAGACAGTCCTCAGTTCTTAGGCCATCCTGTCCTCTCTGCCAGTGTCTAGCCGCCCATGCCGGGGCATCCAAGTTAGTCACTCGCTTAGCTGCCCTTCAATCGATGGAGCCTGTTGAACTTTTTGAGCCTTTAAGGTTAAGGCCTTTTGCGCCTGTTGAGCTTGCCTGTTCTCTTTTTTGATTCTCCTCTAAGCCTGGAAGAAAAGGAAGCTCGTTCTTGTCACTGGCGGATCCACTTAAATTTCAAAGTTGGGAAGAAAGCGCTCGAACGATTATACTTACAAAGCAAAGGCTACCTTACGGCTTCATATCCTGCTAGACTGCCTTTCTGTCGCTTGTGAATTTTGAACATTAGTAATCTCCTGACTCCTTAACTCTTCTTTCCCCTAAACCTGGGAAGGGTCCCTCTTACAAAGCATTCCGCTCATTCGCTCACTTAGCTTTAAACTAAAGATGAGAGAAATTTTTTTGCATTGTTCTATTCTAAGAAAAAGGAGAACCTGAGGCTAAGTCGATTAAAAGACAGACTACCGCCGTTGAAGTTAGGTGCGCTTCGCCATCATCAAGAAACGAAGAAGAAAGAAAAGAGGAGGAATGTCATCTTTAAACTTTTTGGTAAAGCTAGTGCAGTTTGGCAATTTGATGGACGTATACCGGGCAGGCTAGGAAGTGGAGCTCACGATCTCTTTCTGAGGTCCTTAAAAGAAGGTACCTTTCCGCGGGCAGGTATGAGAGGATCAAATAAACAAAGCATTTCTTGGACTTCTTTTATTTTTTATTCAAGCATAACATAAGTTCTTCTCTTCCCGGGGCGGCATTTTTCTTCTTCTTACCAACCAAACCTGACGGCGAGAACAAGAGATAGACAAAGCAAAGATGCCCCCTTGGAGCGGTAGACTTGATGTACAATAAGGCGCACCTCCGTTAGTGGTGGAAAGTTACTTGCTCGGAAAAGAGATCAAGTAAAATAATATTATATAAATGCTATTTTACAATCATACATTTTTTTGGTTTGGCATCTCATGGTGGATGGTATCCTCCGACGGCTTGATGATTTCCATCCTAGGAAGGAGCAGCTTAGGTGGCAACGAAGGAAGCTCTTCTGTCTGTAGCCGCTATCAATCAACCACAGGAGCAAGGGAAGGTGGGGCTACTTTCATCAAAGAAAGGCGTTATAAAGGGGAAAGAAGAAGGCCAAAGAAAGAAAAGAATGTAATCCCCATCTAGGTCTTGTATTATAAACCAAAAGCAAAGAATCAATCTTGCTCAAATATGAATCTTTCATGGCAGGCTGGGACTAGAATTTTGAGCTCAATGCTCGGTAGCACCCCTCATCCTGAAAAAGAGAATTTCACTCCGCCGCTAAGGGGTTGGGATTTAATCTCGTGAAAGTTATTTACTAGAACAGGAGTATTCATTGGCCTGACATTCGAACCCATGCTCCGTTCGAACAGATTGCCCTTCTCCTATTACTTCCGCGCGTAGATTCCTTTCCCGGATCAGTACAGGGAAAACTTTGGACTTCATCCCGCCGAAACGGGACTCTGCTTTGGTCTCACGAAAGTAGTTTAATACAGGAGTTGGCGTAGGGAGAAGAAACCAAGCCAAATTCAGACTCAAAAGGTCGAAAAAACAAAACGCGCGAAAGAAATGCACATGCTCATGAAATTCCAAGATCTCACACAATTTTATTTTAATCAAATATCATTCTTGTTCGTTTTTCTCGGTTCGACTGGAACTAGTTTTTGCTAGGTAGGATTTGTGGTGTCCGCTTTGGCAGCTATTGGACTCTGGTCTTAGAGTTGAGGTAAAATCTGGTTATGAATAGTATCATTCAAAGAAGTGGGTAGGTTATAGACTGGAGCAGATAGATCCTGCTACACCGTGATCGTGATAACTTTCTTCAAGCAGATCAACAAAGGCGAGATCCGCATCCGCTCACATGCCTATGTTCACGCGACCAAGCCTTATGTGCATCAAGCCGGTCGTCCGTCGTCAGAAGGAAGGTTGTTTACACCTGCTAACAAAAGCACTCTTATAGGCAATGATATTCTCAATCTCCCCTGATAATGGGGGAGCACCGCGTAGGAAAGCGAAAAGCCTATAACCGAATCTCTTGACTTAGGTGGGGCAGTGGCAGCTCAATCACAAGCAAAAGGAAAAGAAAGGCTGGATGTTCGCCGAGTAGATACTCTTCCTAAGAATAGGAAGAAAATAGAGGAAGTAAGGCCAAAAGCGAGAAAGTTATCATCTTTCATCTTTCCCATACCATTGAATTGCCTGAAAAAAGAACTCTAGGAGCGCATGTAGGCGGCGGGATACCTCCAGTGAAGTGCCCCACCTGCCTCTGCAAAGACAGATATGTACGAAGTAGCCCTAGGAACAAATCCTGCAAGGGTATTACCCTCAGGAATTTCATACCTCAATCTTTTGCTAAACAGAGACAGGCATAGGAAGAAAGTTTGGTACGTCAGCGTGGAAGTCCCCCGCTTTTAAGCGAGGAAGGCAGATGAGACAGATAGCCAAGGCTATTTATAGCTCGAAGAAGAAGTACCTCAGATCTTGGTCGAGCAGAAGAGGTGTTGGACTGTTGGCGGTAGGAGAGGATATAACGTAGCTTCTTGTGACGCATGTATGTATATTAATTAGTGTGAAAGCCTTCTTTCGTGAGACCTTTAATGTACGAACTACGGAAGGGTGTGCCCTCATCTTTTGTTTGGTGAATCCGGTCTAGACTACGCAAATGAAGCTGAAAAAAAGAAGTCTTGTTCATGATAATTAGGGTCCAGCGCCCTTTTTCTGTTTATGGTAAAGCAAAGCTTCTGGCCTAAACTACTAAATTTCGGGCTTAGTTCAAGATAGAATAGAGCAGGCAGGGGAGCACAGCTTCCTTATAAAAGGCAGGACATCTTCTTTAAAAACTCTACTATATTTAAATTTAAGCGTGGAAAAGAAATCGTGATGCAAATCTCAAGCAATAAGACGGGGTTTAAAGGAATTTTTGCGTCTTTCAATAGGCCTCATCGGAAGGTGCAGCCAAGAGAGTTTTTTAATAGGTCCCAGGAGACATCGAAAACGAAGTCCAGGAAAGGGGGGACATCGAAGATGCAATATAGGTAGTTCGTAAGTTTTCTGGTGGCCAAGCTGTTGGAGATCTTGTTGGTAGCATTGAAGGTTCTCGGGTCCAACGAATCCGTAAATGGCTATTCACAGTAAAAAAGACAGGCAAGGGAATTTTAAAAACCATATATATAATAAAGGCTACGATCATACCCTCTCACCGGTCTTAGAGCAAGTGGATTCCCACCCCAATTCCACAAGAATCACCGAGAACTTAGAAGCACAGAGGCGCGTTGTTCAATTTAGCTGCTTTGATGCTATGCTAGAATCAAGTTAAACCCGTAATACGTGGTTGGCTCGAAACGACTTCACATACTATTACATACTATTAATTGTTTATTCGAAAATTAAGTACTCTCAACTAGGACGGCTCGTTCCTGGGCCTTGGGCTTGCCTTGGCTTGGGCAATACAATAGGACTGTTTCCTTATTCTGTGATAACAGATAACAGGCTTCTATATCCCTAATTCTATTCGCAGTTTCAACAGCTTCTAATACAACTTCCAATGACAGATCCTAAGGAAAAGAAGCACAAGCAGCAGATTAGGGTTGTGGTAAGGTAAGGTAGAGTTGGCGCCGTATCAACACTTAAATTAATGCTAATAATAATGCACAGTATAGTGGTTCCATTTACATTACAGCTACTAGAGAAAGGGAGACTTCAGCAGTCCACGAACACTTATAGTGCATGACAGATCATCCCCTTTCTTATTAGAAATTAACTTAGTTACTTATGATATAAAGAAGAATAAGGAGCAAAGTTGCATACATGTTAGCTAGTAGGAGCTGAGCTTCCTTGTTATTCGTTCGCGCCGGTAATGAGTCAATGTAGTTGTTTAGATCATTTTATTTATAGATATATAAATAGAGTTATTCGTACTGAGAACTGCCTGCGACGAGATAGCAGTTTGTTTTCTAAAGTATGGGCCTTAGAAATACACCTAGTGTAGTAGTCCCTTAAAAAAAGTGGTGAGCGAAAAGCAGCAGCCGTCGGCTGTTACAAAGCGTAATCAGGGTGTTTATAATTTAGGGATCCTTTATACTATAAGGGATTTGGACCTTTCTTATAATGCGCGTAATGTCTTTGCTTTATTCAAAGAAACTTATAGTAATGGCGCCACAGTTTCTTTATTACTTACATTGTTGTTCAAACGCTGGCAAAGCATATCTGGTAGTTAGGATAGATAGGAACTACATCAAAATTCAACAGCCTTTCTTTATTGACTTTTACTAGGGCTGCTACTAGGGCGCTGCCATGTAAGAATTACTAGGCCTTAACACTTTACTCTCATATTTTTATAAATGGTCGGGCAATCTACCCCTTTCCCTATACTCTTATTCTTAATATGCGAAAGCTATTTCATAGGTCACTACTTGTTCTAGTTCTAATTCCTGCCGAGCATACATGGCCAACATTTTAACTAGTTTTGCTCTGCTTCATCTGTTATACTTAGACTCTTTCCTATCACTAGCATTCAAGCATCTTCTTATGACCCCGACCCTTTCTTTAGGCTTATATTTGTTATATAATGATTATTACGAGAAATATATCTATATAAGGTTTATATGATGCGAGACTCCTCCGCTAACACGCTTCTTTCGTAGTACTTTTTACTAGTTACTTTCTTTCTGTCTTGCTCTCTTTTCAAATGCCTACTCTACACTACTAGTTTACCACATTACCATTTCTCTAACATCTTTGGCATTCAAGCACTTTATTAGGATACAGTACTTATCTCCCTTATATTAAATGGAACAAAAAATTCCGGCAATTGGGAGAATTCCATCAACAACTCTTTTCGAAGTGAAGTATAGAGACTATAGTATAGCTCTGTTAAAAGAGTATAAGGAAGGAATGTCTGGTCTAAACAGAAATCCCGGTTTGCTTACTTGTGACGTGGTTGCGGCATTTGACCTTATATGGATAAGAGGCTGCTTTCTCCAAAGGAAGGGGGTATAATCATCCCAGATCCCAAAACAGCACTTGCTTATGATAACCGGCTTTTGTCTAATACAAGGGAGTAGTTAATAGGGAATGCAATAGAGTGAACGGCAAGCTCTCGACCAATCCAATAAGAAGGAGAAGATGTTCACAGGTTCGCGCGTAAAAGGTATGTGATGAAATGACTCGCCTATATATTATAACACCAAAGAATAAGATATAGGTAAAAAGTGCTCGAACTAACTAAACGGTAGGACTGCTCACATATGGATTAATAAGACAAGCAGGAAAGCTTAGCTCTGGAAGAGACTCGACCGTTAGGAATAAGGGAGTTTACTGACTTGAGCCTTAGCGAGGCGAGAGGAAGCGGACCTGCTTGCCCTTGCAGAACTTCAATACTGGTTCTCATTTCACGTATCAAGTAAAATATCCTTCTTTCATACAAAGAAAAGCCGCGCTCAGATGTCCTTAGCTTATAACCCACAAGGGACAGTTTTCTCCTCTTTTCCATAAATAGATATGACCAATGCGTACGTCTCGTCTGCGAACTGGGCTAAGCATTGAACATACTTTCTTTTCCTTGTTATTATAATTAAGGAGCAGTCTGTTGGCACCTTACAATAAAAGCACCAAAAGAAAGGATATTAATACGCCCAGGACTCCATGTTTCCCAAAAATGAATAGGCAGTATGGCGCAAACAAGGTCTTTTATGTCTGATAATAAATGAGAAGTTCTGGCACACGTTACCATACCAGATTGTTGGAGGACACCCCCTATCCTTATCCTTAATAATATAACAAGACTTGTTGAACTTCTTGCGGTTGCCTTATTTAATCCACTATACTAAGTAAGTACAAAATTGATATGCTTCAATAATTTTCCAAGGAGGCCCTCTTAAACAGCTCTTGCAATACCTTTTTTCAACAAATGGGCACTTTAGTACTTAGAGAGGGATAGACTAGTCAATACGATATACATTAGTCGAAGTCGACACAACATAGTCTCATAGTAAAACCACCGCATGCTTCTTTTGGAATAGCGCAGTTACTCTATTAAAATTATAACAGGCGGTATGGGGGGTCTTCGCGCCTTATAGTATTATAGACTCCTCACTTTTCTCCTTGCTTATAGGCGTTCACTTAGCATTCGATGATGTGAAAGGAATCTAACTAATATATGTGGACAGTTAGCTATGAGATTGACTCTTTCCTCCGGTTAACCTTGTATCTAGAATTCTGGTGTATGCAACTGCAGCAGTAGTGTCTAGTAGAGTGTATTAATTTATTAATATTAATACAAGCTTGATCCGATCGTCATCGTACGTATTATAAAGAAGATTCCGAATGTGATCTATGTCTTCCACTATTCTTATTTGAATATGTATTTGTTTATTTGACTTGTGTTTTGAGAAAACTTACCAAAATAAAGAACCTTGTTCATAAGAAATTTCCGGCCAAAGGCCCTTGATAGTTAGCGTGCTTACCTTACACATGGAAAGAGAGTCTTTAGAAGGTGTTTAGCGCAGCAATCATCCCTTCTTTTTATGTGCTTTCTCTAGATCCACCACTATGAGGTCGAGCCTTGCTTTCCCGGTTATGGCCTAAGGGGACTCCCCAATACACCGATCTTTCGATCTTTCACCCAGACTAGAACTACACACTCCCCCTCACTTGCCGCTCTTTTTCATGGGATCTTGGCTCGGCCTCGTAGAAAAACTTGTCCGACTTACTAAGAGAGCTTTTTATCCTTATGCCACATATGCGCGCTTTACTTGTTGATGAGTAGGGAACTTAGGACTTGACACCCCTACCTGGTGCTAAACTTTTCTCTTTGCTATCGCTCGAGATCCTCTAGAATGTAGACTAAACTCGTTCCTTGCTTGGGTAAAGATCAAGAGAGAGTAGGTTTTGCCCTTTATATTATAGATTCTCTTGTTTACTTGGACAACATGTCTATTCTATACAAGCGTAATCGTGGAGTGAAAAATTTAAGACTTTTGCAAAAAATGTAAATTTTATTCATAATTGGGAAGATAGATTGGAAGACTTCATTAATGGGCAATTTTTTTAATTAATTACTTCACGAAAAATGTTATGCTTATGCGTTCCAATTCTTATAATAAGTGTTGAGTAAATAAGACCTTCTCGCTTTCCAGCGGAGCAATTTTATACTCTATCGGGCGATGACCTCTCTTTAAGACTACTTACGTATATTTTATATCTAGTTGAGATATAAATACATTCACTATCGCCTACTAGCTGTTAAACTCTTCTTCCCGTTGGTAGAACCTGTTGATTGCCACCCTCTTACCACCAGCGTTCAAGACTTTCAGGCTCCACTTAATTAGTCGAAAAAGTAAACTATCTTCCATGATTGCACAGCTTCCCACCACTACTTGCTCTAATATTAATGAATGAGTGTCCTTTCATACCTTACTTACCCGTTATAGACGTTATAGACGTTATACGTATACGATATGAGTTACTGGCGGACCCTTCTCCTGTCTTTGACCTTTGTATTCTCATCGAAGTAGATTTCTTTTTATTTGGAAATGTCAAAAAATGATCAGATGCAGCAGATAGAGGTAGAACCTTTCCACTATTTGAGAGTTTGACTAACTATAACTAGTCTTTATTGGCTAGAGCCAGCCTGTTCTTATTCCGTGAAGTTACCTATACAGTGTAAATGGAAGCGCTAAAAGAACTTTATAAAACTCTCTTTTGAAGGGTAAGGCCTTACACATAGTATCTTGGGAATGTAAAAAGAGCTATTTGATTGTGAGTCTATTAAGCTTATAATTGAACATGAACAATTGCCATCATCACTTTTAACCTTGGAGCGTTTTATGCGAGAAAGCCTTGCGGGCGGACCTACCCCTGCTATATATTGATGAGACCCTTAACTTAGCGTACTAACACAACAATACAGATCTTTCAAAAAAAGCAATATGAAAAGGACAAGCGGGAAGCTTCCATTCGACAACATCTTCTTACTTCCATAAAAAGTCTAATTCACTACGGACGACTCCATCAGCAGCATCAGTAGCATTGCTCCGCCGCGAGTCTACTTACTACTATATGTTTATTCTTTGTTAATATCTTCTTTTCTACTATTTTAAGACTCTCTTATTTGCCTCTACTTTGCGATCAACCGAAGCATCCGACTTCTTAGTTAGTTTATACGTATCCACCGCTTGTCTTTTTAGAGCTAAGTAAGAAAGTAAAGGGAATGAAATCTTCCTAGCGCATATTAACAGGACTCGTAGGATTTTAATTAAGGTATGAGAAATAGCTCAACTATTAGCAAGTAAAAACTTGTTGGGCAGATGTGCAAGAGATGTCATTCCATCGCGCTTATGATAAAGGAAGTAAGGAGCGAACAGTCTTATATCACGACAAGGACTGATTAGAACAGTGTCTTCGTCCCACGTATTATTTATAGAGAGCCCTTCTTATGTTTTCAACTGTAAAGAACTCTAACTTCTTAGTCCGCCTGTCCTGTAAATACCACTACTATGGCATCACCTTCGACTAAATTAAATATGGGGACTTCGTTCTTTCTTTATTCAAAGACGCAGTGCAGAAATGGTGATTCTTTCCTTTTTATATCTATTTGATTATACTAAGTTAAAATTAAGTAGTGTTTTACATTCTATGGATGTGATCTAGCGCTAGGCTTCTTTATCCTACGATAATAAGATCCTCCATCCAACAATTAACTACAAAATCTATCTATGTCCGCATTACGAGACAGCTTTCTTTGGTAAGATCGGGGAGAAGGTTCTATCTTTCTGGCAATCTATTTACAAAAGGCAGGGGTTGGCGCGGTGTTAAATGAGCTGTTGTGCCCTATTTTCTTATTGGTAAGGCGCTTTACAACACACATCAGGAGAATACAGGTGAGTATAGCAGAATACTCTGACAAGATGAAAGAACTTTGGAAAGAAAGACTTGCGAGGTCAAGACAAGAGATAAAGGTGAGGGCGACTTAGTCTTAGATTCTTAAAAAGTCTTAGTAGGGGGGTAGGGGTGCCTTACGGGTAAGTAGATTACACAATAGCTGACGGATGTGAATGGTATAATCCTTATAGTAGTGGTATTTCAAAATAATCTGGCGCAAGATCGCACGGAATCGTTATCGTAAGGCTCACGTAGTAGTAGAGTTGTTGATTAGACTTATTATAATTAAGCGTTTAACGTAGAAAAGGATAATTTTCTTGTTTGGCAACAAATCCCAAGCTCGTATGAATCTGAAACAAGACCCTACATTAATAAAGAAGTTGTCTTTAGTGTGTGTTCATAATCCGGAACTCCATAATATAGTAGAGTATACCAGAGTTGGAGTAAAGACAGTATTTGAGAGAATCTTTGTATGAAAGAACATATTGGAAAGCGTAACAAAGGGATATTTTTTTTTTTCAAATAAAAGAAAGTAATTGATGGCTTTGATGAGTCAAACATAAGGTAAAGTGGACTGTGCTGCCAGTAGGCCTAATGATATATTAATTTCTAATAGAAATTATGAGATAGTCCGGATGCTTAGTTCTTTCTAAACTACGCGCTTTCACTCGTTCCTTGCTCTGTTCTGTACTCTAAGTTTGAGAAGCTACTAGCGGGTTATGTTTACTTTACAGATATAAAAAGGGATCACTTGAAACCTTATTAAGTGGAGGAAGTCTTGGCGTCCACATAAGAAAGAAAGGCTTTTGAACATAGGAAGCAAGCCTAAGACGGGCCCCTTGCTCGAAGTTGTATAAGAATTTACCGTATAAAGTCTAAGAATTAGTTAGTTCATGAAGAAGCAAAGATAACATTTGTGTTAAAAACAGGTGATTAAAGTCTTCGGTCTAGAAAAAATGGATCCATGCCCAGACCTGACGACACAATGCAAGGAAATAATTGACTAAAAACTTCTCTATATTTAGATAGATAGAAATGCTATAGAAATAAAGGAAAAACTGTGCTAGTAAAGTAGCAGACGCTTTCCTATTCTAATTCCTGCTTGCATATATGTTATAGAGTATAGATGTCTCTTTCGTTTATACTCTTACTTAATAGACTAGGTTTGATCAGTCCAATCTTAAGATATTGATGCTTCCGATCTCCCATCTACTACTGAGAAAGAGATTGCTCTTGCTTTCTTGCCATCAACAATTTCTACAGGACAACTACTGCCCAATTAGGAAGTATACAACGCGTATGCATAAAAGACCCTATGATTCATCATCTATAAGTCCGGCTTTTGGGATAAGACTAAACTAGGAGTAAAGGCGAATTTACAGGCTAAACTCTCTTTCTGTGCGAATAACCGGGGTATGGAAGGGGCCTCGCACCCTCGGCACGTCTTTATGTGGGTCAGTTTTAACACTCTTGATATGTATCTTGTGAGCAAGTAGCTTGTCGTGCTCACTTCCTATCCTCTAACTGCCCTAATATGTATGCAAACTAAAAGAATCTTCTGGGGTTTACTTTCTTTTATATGCTACGCGATCAAGTCTTGGTCCTATACTGCCTCATCAACTAAACTTACTTATAAGGATAAGAATGGACGAGCCTTCCCTTCTTTACTCAACCTGATGAATGTCTGCCTTGAGGGGTCATCTTTGACATGAATCGAAGACCAATCCTAGACCAGTAGAACGACGAGGCATTTCCCTTTTACTCCACAATGAGTACTTTCGGGGTAGAATTTCGCAAGAAGACACCAATCTGTCGTATGTATAGATATATCCGGATTATAGAAATGGATTTAACTTATGGAATAGTCGAGGTAGGCCGGGGGGATATCAATAGCCCCTTCAAGACATGTCTGAGATTTCATACCCTTACTAAAATGCCTAATCCTACCTTTACTCGGAAGCAAGGATCACTGAAAACGGTTGGGCTTTTGAAACAGAAAGTCTTGGAAGAAGTTCTTACTGGTCTTGAACGGTACTATGCTTGTAATGCGTACTTTTCTTTTAAGGCTAGAAGCCTTTAATTCGCCAATAGGATAAAAGGGGGGGACTTCAATCTTTTTTCCTGCGTTTGCTGCTTTCTAAAAAGTCTGGTACGAAAAATTAATGAACGGGCGGTTCTTATAGGGAATTGAGAAATAATTGAGTCTTTTATGCCAAGTATCGAACATGAATACCGAGAAAAATTCCCACATTTTGGGCCGATATGCGCAGGATGTACGCAAATTGAAGGCTATATTGATCATCGACCCAACCTATTAAACATGCTATCCGATAAGTGATCAAACCATCCGCCCATTCCGAAAATTAAGGCGGATTCGTGAATACACCGGCTACCGTAGGGTAAGGGCAAAGCCC
Organism: Silene undulata; assembly: GCA_036897945.1. Classification (NCBI taxonomy): domain Eukaryota; kingdom Viridiplantae; phylum Streptophyta; class Magnoliopsida; order Caryophyllales; family Caryophyllaceae; genus Silene; species Silene undulata. Next base: position 61,219 of record JAYMSE010000002.1, on the reverse strand, counting down.
ATCCTCAATAGTCTTCCACATTAAGTCTTATTTATAAGGTCAAGGGACCCATTACTAGCAACCATGCAAGGTCCAACCGCGTCACCAATCCGCTCTAACGTTCGTTCCAGCATGCGTTTACCCGTGATCGACCTCTGCGAGTAAGCAAAAGAAAGATGGAGAACATACCCTATCTAACTAAGCCAGTCTCAGCCAAGTAAGCGTCTGAGTCGACGACTTTTATTTCAAGAGACAGGGTTGAGTCCAAATACTCTTGTTTTGAAGATTGGATCGCTTTCATCTTCTGGTTCTGCGATTAGAGCACCTACTTTTAATTCGTGATCTCGCTTGTGACTTCACCCCTCAGATGTGAGCCTAGCTTTCCTTTTCTTATGCTAAATTTAAGAAAGGATAAAACCAAAGGGCGGAGAAGACCTGGACCGGAGAATCTAGTAGGTAAATTTCTTCTGAATTAGAAGGAAAGCAGAAGGGGCGGCTTGTTTGGACGCGTGTAGTCTTCTTTTTAAGTGGATTGTTAGTTGGCTAGCGAGACTCTAGACGAGACTGAAATGAGGAGAGCCAATGCAAGCTTGCCCGAATACGTGTAAAAAAAGAAGGTATCTTTTGCGTTGTGATTTCAAGCCTTTAAACCAGAAAAGCCAAGCCCATCGGATCTGTAGTCTTTCTTTTCCTTTCTCAGTAGAGGTCCTTTGACTCCCCGTTATAGGTACGCTCTCTAGTCCGCGATTGGCTATTCAATTGCTGCGCTATCCCTCTTTTCTCTGTTATACTAAGTTCTACTAAGCAGAACGGGTCTTTCTTTTGGAGATGAGGGGACCCTTGAGGCCTGTGTTGGGCTTGGGTAATTCTTCCTCGAACTTACTTAAAATAGTAAATTTCAAAACAATGTCATCCTCAGCTTTGAGGAAAAAAGCCTTAAAAAAAGAATGAAAAAAGCTCGCTCCAGTAGACTGGATCGGGGATTGAATCCCAGCCATTGTTAGATCAATAAAAATACAAGCTCTTTTGCTGCTCTAGGACTTTGGTCTTCGATCACACACATTTCTTATGAGTTTCCGTCTTAATTTTAATTTAAGAAACTAGTCATCAATCTCGAAAGATTTCACAAATTCCAAAAGATTCTTTTACAAGTCAAAGTAAGGAAGTCGAAAGCGCCAAAAAAAGTCTCGCTTTTTTTTTCATTTCACGATCAGAAAGGCTTTCCGTTTTTTTTAACCCTTATAGATATAGAAAGTTCTTTTACCCAGCAGTAGTCAGAAAAATTATATTTCTCGTTCCTAACCCTGGCTCAAAACAAGGTAGCGCATTTGGTCCCTTGGATTGCTTTCAATCTGAAATGGGAGATCCTTCCTTCTACTTTGTTATTAGTTTCTTAGAGGCAGCTTTTGTAGCTGAACTGTCCAGATCCCACCATATACTCGTGCTCGGATTTTAAAGTAAGTGATTGAGCATACCCGCGGTTTCATATAGTTAAAAGATTCTTTGGAATTTGGAATGAAAATGCGGTGATTGGTGAAAAGCTCCTGTATCCAGTTATGCTTATGTCGAATGATCCACTCTTTCTGCCGCATCTGCCCTATCCCATGTTCTGTCTGTAACTGTCAACTTAGACTTTTTTTTTACTCCTCATTATAAGCGTAAAGGCAAATATATAGTAAAGACAAAGCCTTACTCCACTATCGCTCAAGATTCCTTTGAGTGAGCTTGTGACGCGTGCAAACTTGAGGCGTCTTACTAAATTCTTTGCTTCCATGCTAGTAACGCGAGCTAGCAATGAGACTTGGAAGGCATATAATGTGGGCTGAGTACGTACCTTGATTAAGAACGTTGCTTTTGTGATGACTGCACGTCGGTTGGCAGAAAACAGCACGCGCTTTTTTTCTTAGATTTGACCAACCTAGTTACTTAAGCTTTTTTTTTACCTAGCTAAAGAGAATTATAAATCGTTTTGTGTGCTTCGTTTCAAGCCAGCGCATTCACAAAGCAGCGAGTTCCGGAGCAGGGGCAGCCCTGTTTTCAAAGCAAGCAAATGATGGGGCGGGTTGATGATGGATAGACGAGTCTTACCAAGTCTAAATGGGAACCTTTACTTAGAAGAATCTCTTGGTCGATTGCATAGTCAAGAGTATAGGCCTAATTCCTTTTGAAGCCTAACAAAAGATTTGTTTTTTTCCTTATAGTAGGAAAAGACGAGTAGTATAGCCTTAGCATGGTGGGCCCCTCTCAAAGGCATGTTCCCAAGAGTAGCCTAATCTAGTTTAACTAATCTAAGGGGGCAGGTACGTCATAAACATCAATTGCTTGACCATAAGAAGGAAATTCATTCGCTTGAACTGTGGCTTGAAGTAACTGCACCCGCTTCATTGTCCTGGTTAAATAGAAGCTTCTTCCCTCTCGGCAGCATCAGAAATCTACTACTGGTGCTACCTTGTCTCTTTCTTCGACGTCGACTTCGCCGGCTTCCTCATCAGACGGTTCGCCCTTGTTTACCGATCAATCCCACCTTATTTGGTTAGCTCAAAGGGATGCTCTTAAAGCAATTGAAGCACTTATGCGAGACTGCTTTAAGACTTATACCTCATATGCATGCGGGAACTTTTCCAATACAGGGCTAATTAAAGGGTTTCCAATTTCTAATTTTAAATTACGAAGGTTAAACATTATAAATATAAACGTTATATATTCTAAATCTCTTTTGTCTTGCGCGTGTGTTTAGTTTTGAGCCAACTTTTATATTTTATTTCGGATAAACCCACTACTGAAATTCATGGCAAAAGGTAAAAGGTGCTTTTATTCATTCGTAGCTTTACAAAGAAGCAAGTTCCTGCTAGATCCAGAGAAGCGCTTAAGCGGGTCCCCGATCCCTCACGAGTCAATTTATTTTTTTCTTTTAAGCATCTATTTTAAGTAAAGCTTGGCCTAACTTATTAATAATGCTGTTTTGTGCCCATCTATATTATAATTATAAGGAAGCGGGCTCTCTCTCTCTGCTCCTAAATAATAAGAATTCAAAGTAAGATAAGATCCCCTGAAGAAGCGATGGACGTAAAAGCAAGCTCATCAGAAGCTCTTACTTGCTGAGAAGAAGTCACCAGTTCCAAACGACGCGGCAGTTGAGGCATATGATGGGTAGAAGCCAGCCCTATTATATAATAAAGAAAAAAAGGCTAAGGTAACTACTATTATAGTAAGGAATAAGCGTAAGTAGTTTGATCCTCCCCCTCTCTTCCGCTCTTCCCGAAGTGAGATAATTGCATCTAAAGATGTTCTTTATAAATAAGAAAGATAAGAAAATGCTAATTAAATGAGCTTCTAGTTTAATTGGTTGAAATCTTTCTCTTCATAACGTTTATACATTTCTATTGTAGGTTCGAGCCCTACTAAGCCTACTACCCTTTCACTTTAAAGATGCAATTCAAAATCAAATTAAGGGATTGGATTCAGACTATGAATTCAGAGTTAGAAGCTTTAGCCACTAAGAAGACTTGGGTCGTCACCGGTTTACCTAAGGTAAGGAAAGCTATAGGTTACAAATGGATCTAAAAAAAAAAGTAAAATCCAGATGGCTTTATAGAAAGAAAAAAGGCTAGGTTGGTCAAGCAAGGTTTCAGAAACAAATATGCATTAGTGAGAGCCCTAATGGCCATGATCCCCCTGAAGAACTAACTGGTTTACCTGCCAATGCTTTTCTCCATGGAGACCCGCGGAAGATGTTTACATGAGGCTGGCTAGGATATTATAATGGTTTTGTGTGACAAGGGGGAGTATGATCCTCGGATGTAAACTACTTAAGTCTCTTTATAGACTTAAACAAAACAGTATAAAGTGAATTCGCGGTCAAGCTTCTTTTTTGAAATATAACCAGGCCGCCCGGAGATTGCCTTTTCTTTCCAGTTATCGAGTCAATTTCTGCGGGCCCCCACCTCTGATCACAAGCAAGCAGCACGTAGGGTTCAAATCCGCGTCTAGTCAAGGTATTCTCTTTGCCAGTGACTTTTCAACTCAACCCACAGTCCCCTTATTACATGGAGATTCACGGCCTCATGTGCTTTCATTTCAGTCGCAAGTCAACCACGGGTAGTGTATTCTTATTGGCCATTCCCCAATTTCCTGGAAATCCAAGAAAAGAATTTGTGGTGTCTCGATCATCAGCAGAAGCATTCTATAGGGCCATGGCCACCGGTGAAGTCATTTGGTTGTTTTTGCTTTAGGACCTGATTATCTCAAATAGGAGAATCGGGCAGTCTTAGCCATTGCTGCCAACCCTGTATACCATGAACGCACCAAGCGCATTGAAGTGGACTGCTCATTAGAGAAAAAGATTCAATAAGGACTCCTTACTACATCCTATGTCAACATCAACACCAGAGAAAAAAGAAGTTGCTTGCTGACAAGTCATTTTCAATTTATCAGCACGAGTCTCTACTGTACCAAAAAGGCCTTTTCCTCTAAGTAGTTCTATACCGGTCTTTTTACAACTCCGGATTTCTTGTTAATTTGAGTTGGGCTCTAATCCCGTTACTGGGTGCTTCCTTAGGTAGAATTTTTTTAATAAAGTACCCCGGGATAACCTAGATTCTACTATTCTATGGGTATTCTATGGAATTCCCCGGACGAGTGTAATACTTGGAGCGCGTAGTTAGAGAGTGAAAGTAGGGCGAACATAAGCACTAGGTGCTGGCGAGTGAAGGTCTTATATAAGTAAGTAGCTTCTTTATAGTAAAGCATTCCCTCTTTCTTTCATTTAATTAGAAGTATATTTTATCCCTTTCATTATGAAAGGATCCCTATACTTCTTGTGGACTACTTGAGTGCATATAAGATATATGCTTTAGTTAGGCGGGTGCATTCTTCTTCTTAATCGAATACGCATACCTATAAAGTAGACTCTTGTAATACAATAAGAATAGTTTTTCCAGCTTTACTGGATTGTGCTTTAAGACATATAAAAGGAAGGTGATTTACTAATTAATATAGAGAGGACTTTCTTCGACCGACTTGTTACATACTTGGGGAATTAAGCCTAGAAGTCATCATAAGGAAATATAGGTAAATTCGCCCACTTACCCTTGGAGGGGGGGCACCCACTATTGCATATTGGCTTCCGTCTTCTAATGGGACGACTGTTACTACTATATTATAATAAGTAAAAGAAAGAAAACTGATTAAGAAATCATCATTACAGTCTAAACGTCTTCGTAGATACGTGCACTTCTTTATCATTAAGTTACTTTAACACTTAGATCGGACACAGTCACGAGATACAGAGCCAGATAAATATCCAGCTTTAGCTACAATTCCTGCGGCAACAGGTATAACGGATACTAAAGCTTTAGATGAATCAGTGAATACGCCGGATACCACGTAAAGAATTCCAGTTTTACTGATGAAAAAATCCGGTACACCAATAACACCCTCAGCGTATTAGACTTTAGGAGCTTACATGCCTTTCCTTTACAAATTATAGGCGTGCTATATTGAACGAGTACTTCTATTATTAGAATAGAAGTCCGAAAATAAGATAAAGCATAACCCGTTTTAGCAGATGCGGGGTATCAGCCTATACTGGAAAGTACGGGATGTACATAAACAACGGGGGCATACGCCCTTTACACAACAGATGGAGAAGTCCTTTAAAAAAGAAGAATTTTAGTAAAAGAGGCTTATGCAATAAAAGCTTCTTACCTTTGTATTGGCCCTAACTCGCATGTCTCACCAATCCAATCACATTCTGGGAAAAAAAAGCAAGACTTTAAAAAGTCAATCTTACTCAGCGGCTATTTCCGTCTATAAATTAGAGGCTCTCGTCGACGCTTGTATAGTGATCATATTTTACCGACCTTGGCATACAAATTTCAGGTATCGACCCAATCCGCCACCCCAAAAGAGTTGTGAGCTTGACTTCTTGCTTTTCAGAAAAAGGCGCTGTTGAAGATAGATGATTATCACCAACTACTGATCATAGAAAAGGGTACCAGCAATCCGTACGATACTTTATATATGTAGATAAGAATGTGCAATACATAAGATGCATGAGATATCCCGGAAAAAAAAACGTTGAAGTTTTCTTTCCTACGACCAAGTGTGGACATCGAAGCGAGACTACATAGACCAGTCAGATGACTGCTGTTCCTTTTCTGAACCTGCCAATGATTACTCAGAAGCATCTATTCGGGAATTAGAACAAGAAGATCGAAAACAAGTCTTTGCCAATCATGATGGTCTCATTAGATTAGAAGCTTACCTACTTGTAAATTATTAAGGGTATCTTGGGCCGGAGAATCGAAACCCGACTAACGGACAAGGCTGTTTGGGCCTGAGGAAGCAGAAAAAATGAAATAACTGCATTCTACCAAAAAGGGAACCATAATCCTGCTTATAAGACTTCTAATATGTGAAATATTAGGAGAAGTTCACCCACGAAACTGTGGAACTGGATACTTGGTTGAAATGAATAAGCCGCGGTTTGAAGGAAAGGCCTTTTGACTGTTTAAATTAAACGTTTAAAGCACGTGCGTCATGTTGGCATAACGTTGGACAAGGACTTGACTGACCAACTATCCCTCCTAGCCGCCATGCTTGTGACGTGGGATGGCTTATTCGGTTGCATGCGAGTGATTTGAAAAGGCATAAGACTGCTCGTAAGGCCTGGAAAGCATAAAAAAAATCTTACTCCTAAATATGCCGCGTTAAGGCATCGAACGTTAGCGCGAGGATAAGAAGGGCATACGTCCACAAGGTCGGTAGAAACCACCTTTCGCTTGAGGGATCATTGCTTGTTGATCGTCTACTTACTTTTTTGCATGTTGACAAAAAGCCGCCTTATCTCTCTCATAGACAGAATAGTATGGACAATCAAGACTCAATATAGGAGATTCTTAGTTAGTACGCTCATGGAAGACATGGTTCTCAGAGATGTGCAATGCTGCGGTTTGTTATCTGAGTAAGATAAGAATAATGTGACATGGAAATCCAAAGCTACTTACAGAGTCATACCAATGCAACAGAGGTAGTGAATGAGAAAGGAAAATGTATTCTTGATTCTTGTATTCTGATAAAGTTTTTTTCTCGAGGTATAGAAAGATCCAGGATATTAGTTAATCTCTGGGTAGCTTCCTAACAATTTATAGCTGCTCTAACACTCTCCCGAATAAAGCCTAAGCCGCGGTCGAGGAAGAATAAGAGAGGAAAGCTTCGCCGGAACCAGAGGCGGATGTGCCAGAAAGGATAGTTGGGGTGGGAATGAAGTACATGACTTTGATGATAAAAAAAAAGCATGGTTCTTCATTTGCATTTTGTTTTGAGAATCTAGTAGTTTTTTCCAACCCGCTGCCGTTGCTTGCTTGAAAAGTCGGGCTTAATTCTGCTAGTGATCTCATTCCCCTATTAAGGGTAGGTTGGCACATCACTTTTCCTTTTGTCAAAAAGCCAAACATCAATTCCTCTCTTCCTCTGTAATGCTGGGCCGGAGGTTGCTGCGATTCCTTAGGTTTTTAAGAGGTTAGGGGAAGGCAAAAAGAAGAGAAGAAAGTAAACACCAGGGGGATGGGCGCGCTCAGTGAGAGTGATGACAAAGGTTTATGGGTTGGCGATTCGACTCGTGCCAGAGCTCAGTTGACAGATGGGGTTCGCATTCCTACTAAAATAAAATTTTCAGAGGAAGATATTGATATGTATTTTCAAAAGAAGAAGACAAAGCCTGCTTGCCCTTGGATAACAAGGCTAGTCCCAGAGAAAGGAGAGGCTGGAGCTTTACTTTAGCATTAGAATGGGAAAGGGGGGTATTGGCGGAGTTAAGGCGCGAAGCCCTCGACTTGAATTAGTAGCAGTTGTCCCATTGTCAAAACAATCCTCTTTTCCTATCAAATTTCCCTTTAGAGAAAAGGCCGGTCCGTTAACTTTCTAAAAGAAAAAGAAGTTTTAGACAGGAATCGTTTGCTTTCCCATAAACCCATAAATGTAAATAAAGAGCAGATGACTGACATTGCATTGATCAGCTCATTAGTTCAACTTTGATTTTGAAAAGCTCCTTTGTGAAGAGATGGAATGCAAGCTCACCAGAGAGGGCTCTCGTCAAAGAGAGATACAACTTTTTTCCAATTTAAAGATTTAAAGTATGTATAAAAGGAAGAAAGCACATGGGCCCTTTGGTTGGATTACCCGCTTTTTATTTATGGGTTTATGGAGGGAAGCCTGGTAGGTCTTGAAAAGCCTGATCCTTATAGAGGCGGAAGTCGCCTAGCCTCTACTATAGGTCACCGAAGCTATTCGCATTGAGTGTGTCGATTTACAGAAAAGAAAGTCTAATGCCGATGCAGAAATGAAGTCGTACCATACTTGTCTTGTGCTTTTGATTATAATATTTTATAATATCATAGTAATTCTTTTCCGAATTCTTGCTCGTGCTCGATTTTTCATCCTCCGCTCTCAAAATACATAGATACTTTCGGGGGCACATAGGCGTCTTTGTCCGGACAGGCTGGCTAGTGCATTAGCCTTTTTTACTTTACTATATTATAGTATATCATACATAATGAGACATAATTAAGGGCGAAAAGTATAAGCCTTCACTTCCATACTTTAATTTGAACAAGTAGTCTTGCTATTTAAGCTCCCTAATTAATGCTCTTTCTTCGCCGATACGGGGAATCTTTTTGCACTGAAAAAAAAAAGAATGAGCCAGAGATTGGAAACTTATAAATTTATCATGTGAATCTTTATTAAGCTAGAGTCGAGGTGTCGATCTTGCTCTTGGAACCGGGAAGACGGGAAGAAGAAAGGTTTAGGAGACAGAAGACTTTTGCTTTGCCAGCGGTGCTGCGGTACTACTATATTATAATTATAGGTCGAAATGAGACGTTGAGGAATGGTCCTCACTGCCCGAAGGAGACGAACAATCGTAAGGCCCTTCTCGACCCTAGGCCATAGGTACTCTAGCTACATTGAGCACGTAGATTCTTTTTTATATCTCCCACATTAGTTACTCTTGTAGATGAAATTTGTGAAAATTGTCTAGATGGTACCAGCCCATAATGATCAGTCAAAGTAGAATCACGAGCCTATAATTATAATATATAATAATATATAAAATTACTTGGTAGGAATTGATGGGCATTTTACTGATTGAAGCATAGCAGCATAGCATTGTTCATATATGAGAAGGAGAGGCGCTATGTCATCTCTTTACGCTAGCAGCGAATGGATGAAGATCTTCGCTCAGGTTAATACGAACCGACCCAGAACTGTTGGATTATGCTACCTGCGGTTTTTATTTCGAGATCCTGAGACCATTAGAAGATATGAAATCTTGTCTTCTTCTATTCTAGTTGTAACCGTCAGCTGAGTATGATTACGTAGAAGAAGAAAAAAAAAGGGAGCAGCTGCATACGCTTGCGGTTATGGGCGCCAATAATGTCTTAACGCTTTTAAATGGCTACTTCGCTTATGTTTAGGATTAGAGGAGTTTGCGGGGCATTAGACCTTACCGTAACCTTAATATATATATATAATTATTGATAAAAATCAAAAGTGCTAGACTGAGAAGACGCCTTATAGAGTTCGAGCAAGGAGCGCGTTGAGTTTAAAATTTTATGAAAATGCTTAAATGTGTTTACTTTTGGTTGGGTAAAAGGATCCTATACCTATTGCTTTCTTTCTTTTGGTGCTCACTCCGCGGCGAAAGATTTCATGAGCATGCCAATGAAGCACATGAAGCCTAAACTTTAGCTGATTCAGTCGTAGACAGAGAAAGAGACTCTGCTCCTCCGAACCTATGGTATTAAATTTATCTTCTAAAATTAGGGTTTTGTACTCTTTTCTTATGAGGCAGTCTTATGGCTGCATGGCATGGATTTTCTCACCCATTAGCTGTGGAATGTCGGGCTTAGCGCCTTTCTCCGAAAAAAGACTATATCGGATTGGTTCGATCGAAAACAAGAAGCTCACTCCAAAGCCAAAGGAAGAAGCTTATTCTGTAAAGAACCTTTGGGATTAAAGATCTCTCTTCTATTTTATCTTAACCAGTAGAAGTAGTTTGTTCGACCTGAGTTTAGAAATGCTACTTCTAAGAAGAATCAGAGCGATTCTCCCAGCTAACTCTTTAAAGCAGGGGAATTTGGTAAAGTACAAGAGGCTTATGCAAGAAATGCATGTCGTTTGCGAGCTTTCTCATTAAAATAAAAAGGATAAAATTAAAAAAGGAGGAGCAGAGCATAAGGCTTTTATGGGTCTCGAACAGGGCGAAAGCAAGAAAGGTCCGACGAAGAGAATGCACGAGAAGGTGGCACCAGGTCACACAAGTAAGGAAGACTCCGATCAAACTAGAAAGCGGAAAACCATATCCACATAAATTGTAAAGGTTGAGTGCGATTCCAAAGATAAAAGTAGAACAGTTCTTATCATATCAATGCCCATTACTATTACTATGCCCGTGAATCCGCATTTGAAATTAGAAGTCCCCGCGGATGATCCGTAATTCACCGACCTCTCTTCTTATTCATAGGTAATTTTCCCAATTTCTTTAAAGAGTGATTTACCTGCTCGTGTAAAGCTCAAGTGACTTCTCCTTTACCTATACTCTGATGGGTTAATTATGAAATTAGATTCGATGTGCTCCTCTATTAAACCCGGGCGCGCCGATCTACCATCTATCTACTTGTTCTTTTGATTTCTTTTGTAAGGTAACAAAGAAGACCTCCACTATTTAAGGGAACTCGTTCTTAGAAATGAACTTTTGTAATTCAAATTCGAAGGGAACCTTGCTCTCTCAGTGAGATGAAAGTCCTCAAGTCTTCTTAAGATAGGGCGACTACTTTATTATATTATAATAGCAGCATCTTAGCAGACAGATTTTATATTTATAATAGAAATGCGAGTAGCTTTGCCCCTATTCCTTAAGCAACAGCATGAAGTGAAGACTTTCTTACCATTCTTCCCGGCTTTGGGCTGCAACTATCTTGCGCGAGTGAAAGCATAGTTTATGAAGCGAGTGCGTTGACTGGCTCGGGTTGAGTACTTCTACCTGTATGTATGAATAGAAAAGCTGCTCTCGAAAGTTCCTTTTGAATGTCCAGTGATCTTATATTATATGAGTAAAACTCCCATTTCATGAGGTGAACGGAGCACTTGGATGAAATTTAATTGCAAACGCTGCTAGCCTAGAATCTTTACTTAAATAAGGGAATACATAAAGCCAGCTTACGTAAGGTTTCGAAAGCAAGCTCGAGAGAATACGAAAGGAATCAAGCCGAATAAGTCAGAAATGTAAATTAGTATGTTTGTGAGCAATTTCAACATGGATGCATTCAAGAATATGGAGCCAGTTTGTAACTTACCCCCGCACCTCTAACCGTAGGGGAGCGCGTGAAGTCTTCGAAAAGACTTTTTTTTTAACATTCGAGCAACTGGTAAAAGGGGTCCATTTGGAAAACTAAGCCCTTAGAAGGACCATCCTTCGTTTTGAATGCTTTTTCGCGTGTAGAGAAGAGATATACAGGCCGTGCTAAGGTACCTTGATCTTTCAGTTGCTAAGAAAAAAAGATCCGAAGGGGGGCAATTTATGAGCGCTAGCGAGAAATCCTTTCCGTTGGAAAATTGAATTCGACTTCGATTCGACAAAGATAGGAGCGCTAATCAGAAAAAAAAGAGGATCACCCGAGCTCAGGAATAATCTTAATTTAAAGAGTTACATAGAAAGAGCCCTGCTGCGCTATAACTAAAACAATTTAATGAAATCACACGAGGTGATGCTTGGAAAAGCTCGAAACGCAAGAACTTTGTTAGCTGAAGTAACAGGTTTGCCGGTGTGGTGATGTAAAACCTTTTTCCGGAGATAATGGAGGTGGAGGATAGTTGGATCTTATGGTAAATGCGCCAGTGCCAAGAAGTGAACCCATAAAAATCAGACTCAAAAACTCTTCCAAAGATTAGGTTTTTTCAAAAGCTCCAGAGCAGGAGTCACTTTTCATATTTTTTCACTTGACAGGATTGAAAAGGTAAGGTCTGCGGGGACTGAGAAGTTTACTTTGCTCGTTGTGTGTTTGAGCCTTATTATATATATTTTCGCATTTTGAAATGCGCATGCATTGCATAAGGGTAAGGACAGGCATAAGGATGATCTGTCCGATGGAGTGAGCGGAAGCGGGGGAAGCTCCGACTCGACCAACCTTGCCAGCCAAAACAAAAGCAGAGATAGGAATTGGTCCTATTAGGCTAGTCTTCCCTCTTTTACCTCTTTTTAAAAAGTAATTAGACCAGCGCGAACCTATTATGGAATTCGTCTCGACCAAAAAGAAAGAGAAAAAGCCAAGCGTAGTCATCCGCCCACCCATGCCTCAGCTCACTTGCTAAAACCAGCTACTAAGATTTTTTTTTAATATCTATCAATTCCATCCACTACAGTTAAGGATTTTATCCCCCAGAAGGTAAAAAAGCAATGGCACTCCCTTAATGGTTATTGTATTTTTCTGTATATTGGAATTTCAAAGCCAAAGCTATACTGACCAAGCAAGCCCTAAAGTTCCGGATAGAGATGAACTTGCTAGCATAGATTGGGGAAGGGGGAAGAGTCACTAAGGATTAAAATTTAAGAAAGGAGCCGAGTTCAGTCCAGAGGCTTTCCTCGAGCCAACCCAGTGTTTAAAGCCAAGCAAGGATACGATTGTAACAAATTAGATTACACGCACACAATTCGAATCTCGTACAATGCCAATACCAAAAAAAGTCTAATAAGGAATTGGAGCAATTTTATAGATTAATGAACTCAGCACTTTCAGAAGATAAAGAAAAGAATGATCCTAAACATAGACCATAGTTTTTTTTATCTCGATTCGAAGAGCGTGTCCATTGCTTCATTTCTATTACCCGTTGTAATTGACCCGATGTAATGTCATTGCTGTACGTATCCTTTGATTTGCTTTTATTGTATGGTAAGGGAGAAGTCAATCCCTTCCGGGGGATCCACTTTAGTCAAGACCTTTTTATCAACCTCAACCAAGTCTTTCTTTGACCTCGACCTTAACTGGATGATTGGGCCTCCTTGGTTTGGTTCGGACCTTTCTTTTTTATTTTGACAAGATTGGCCCCTCAAGAGTCTTCCTAGGCTTGGGGCGAAAGACCGGCGTTCGTTTCTAAAGTCAAGACACATATGGTTGAAAATCCCCACCCTCTTTTTTGTATATGATCGGCACGAAGCACACAGGCTTGGCTTGCTCGAATAAAAATATGGTGACTGGATTGAGCGGGCGCTTTTCCAAGAGAGACCCACTTCAGCTTTACGTGAGTCAGTGCCATTATATTAGGCTTCGCAAGCAAAGTAGTCTTAAGCGCTGATGAAAGGGAGGGTATGAACCGGGTCTCAAGAAAGACAACACAGTCAATAAGAGCCGGAAAGAGTAGTACCAAAAGAAAAGTCAAGAAAGAAGCCCATTTCAGGAGTTCACGGGAGGGTGATCGATCCAATAGCTTTAGCCCTTATAATAAGAAAAGAATCTTAATCTTCTTTTAAGGGGGGCCCCTCCAGTTTTATCGCTTCTTTGGCTTATTTCATTAACATCTGGCTCGCTTGGGTCAACCAATGAACATACTTTCTTCTCTTCAAGCAGATTTTGAAGGAATTGAACCCTCCCTTTTATCTTTAGGTTGTCGGAATTCAATCTAAGAGAAGCGGTTCCATCTTTACTTTAGGCAATAGATACGATTAACTCTATTAAAATTAAGATAGGGCTCGACCCTAAGTATGCAACAAAGAGTGAACAGAATGAGAAGAACTTTACTGCTGTGATCGGCAGATTGATCCGACACAGTTGGGTGAAACACAATCTCTAAGGCATGCATATTCTAAGAATATGAGCATGAGTCAGAGCAGGTAGAACAAGTCAGAGAAAGATCAGAAGTAAAGGGAGGGGATTAATTGCTTTAGAGTGAAGGCTCGAGTTAACGCCTTCTTAAATTAGATTAGGATGCATGCTTCAAGAAGACAATCCCCGGCCAAGTGAGGTAAACCAGCTGCAAAGAATGGATGAGTTCCGTTCCATCATCAACACAAAAAGAATAGCTACTCTTGCGATGCAGTTTTGAATCGAGGTTCCAACCAAGAAGCTACAATTGAGAAATCCTTACTCTTTTATTGTATTGGTAACATATGATATATAGGTTAGGCTCTTCATATGGCCAGTGGATCCGCCAATAAAACAAGGGCCTGTAGGGCTCAAAATGATCTTATGAAATGGATCGAGATTGACAACGGAAGTCCCATCTTATCGAAAGAAACTGCGACTAAACTTCCTTTCCGTATATAGAACAGAGAAGTATTCTACCTCGAATTGAGCTCGTTCTATTACTCTCTTTTTCTTTTTACTTTGACTTTTAGTCGATCCCTCTCTTGTGTCCTTTCCCTCCCTCTACGGATCTACTCGTTCGAAATTCGTCAATGGATTTCGCGGGGAACCATTTTTGAAAAAAGATTTGGAAGCGGGCTGACTGTGTTTGGATTTTTCTTTGACACATAGTCCCATTATAACTTATAAAAAAGCAAAAGTAATTCTTTGGGTGTATCTCGTTTCACACCTTTCTACAGCGATTGGTCACCTCCTGATTGATCGATTAACGGCACGCTGGAACTGGAACAAGTCGGATGGCAGGCCCTCTATGAAAAGCCGGGTCCAAGAACTGCAGCTGTGGGTTAATCCCTAGAACGTGAGTCGGAAAAGGAGGCATTCGCCGACGGAGAAGGTGCAACGAACACGGGTCTTTAATATATATAATAATAATAAAAGAATTGGAAACGTTGAAAGTAGTTTTAGGATCAATGCTTTTCTGTGGCAGAGTCGAGTGATACGAAAAGGGTGGAGCCGTATCCTTTCTTTCTTTAGTCTGCTCGTAAAATCGTAAAATAAAATAACTGGCCAAGTACGGTTCTGATCTTACTCATTCTTTACCTTTACCTCTACGGTACGGAGTCAGGAAGCTGTATATTTATGGGACCCACCTGTAGTGGGATCTAAAACCAAATTCCCATCGGGCTCGGGACCCCCGGTCTGCTAGTTACGTAATTTATGCCTGCCTTTTTTCCGTAGTCTTTATTTCTTTGTCTCTGATTGTGATACAATTCTTTTTCTTATCTTTCTTATCTTATTCTAAGGTTCGCTTGTTCGCTTTAAAAGTTCGGCACAAAAGCCACATTCGATTCCCAAGAATGCAAGGTACGCCCTTCCGAGTGAACTCCCGAAAGGCAGGATCGGAGAGCAACAGCTATTGAATTGAATTCAGAAAACAATCTCTTTTCCTCTTTCCAGGGTTAGAGGGAAAAAACTATCGGCTCATCAAACTGATGCTTTTTTTTTTTTCAAAGGATTTCGCTCGAAATGAAGCAGACAGGATAGACCAGAACGTAAGAAAGGGCAGCTTGTTTGGGCTCGAGTTCTTGGTCAAGATGTGACTTTCCGCAAGTACGTAAACTTCTCTTTGCTCTGATTTGGCGCACGTGGTTTGCCCCTCGACGGTCAAGCCATACGTCTGTTCACACAGCCAACCCTTCTGCTCACACTAACTTTGAAAGGCATTTTGCTCATTCTTCATGAAAAGGGAATCCGGGGGTACCTTAAGATGTGGTTTAGGACCTCAATTTATCTTTTATTTCCGAGCCCTGTTGGATTGGGTGAAGTGATAAAAGTAACGATTCTACTGAAATCCTTACAAATCAAAATAATTGAGAAGAATCTTGTGAGTCAAACATATGGGAAAGAGAGGGATTTGTTCGCTCCGTACAAGGATTCAAACTTTCTCGTGCTTTGTCGAAGAATATAAAAAGGGCGCTGTTTAGTGAGCCGGCGTTTTGAGATTTATAAGCGGGAAGCCCAGCTGCTAGGATTGCTTTCGTCAATAGATTGTGCCACCAACAGTGGGAAAAGTGCTACTCCCCGAGAGTGAACGTTAGCTAGGCAGCAAACCCCAATTTCCACATAAAGACGAGATGCCATGTAGAAGATTGGCCTTTCAATAAGTTATGATATTGATAACGAGATCAAGAAAAAAAATGCCTATCTTGAAATCAAATCCCAATATTGACAATGATTCTATGATAAAGCGAGAATAAGGAAGACTAGTGTGATAGGTGAATTTAACCTGTCCTATGCGCGCGGTCGATCTAGCTGTTAACCAACCAAAAGAATCTGTATCCGAACACATTCCTATAAAACAATTTAGGACATTTCAAGCTATGTCTATTGTAATTTAATTTAAAAAAGCCAAACTTCTTTTTCTTCGGAATGCCATGTTCTTCGGTTAGAGGGAAGAAGGCCGTATGAGTCAGAATTGCCAACAAAACCTATTATTTTACTTTACATTTAGGGCTCTACTCTATTTGACAAAGTTCTTAGCCTACCAAGCTCCGTTTATATGCCCGATCGAGCAAGTGAAGTAAGGCGGCTTTTAGGCAGCTGCGTGGATCAAAGATACAAAAAAGAGCTGTGAGTGCGACCTTGCCTTTTCTTTTAACAAAATAAGTTACTTAAAATGGTTGTAAGCAAGTTTCGGGGAATTTGAAACCAATCCGAAGCATGTTTTAAAGGGGCGAGCAGTTAGTAGGCGGGTTCAGCCCCTCTTTTTAGATTTTAGACTAAGATTCGCCTCGCGTTACGTTACTCCTCAAGCACTCCTTTAGTTACGAAATAAAAAACTACGGGTACGTTTTGATTTCGGCGAATACGTAGAAAATGATCTCCTCAATAAAGGAAAGGGTAGAACCGTCAATCACCCCCAACAATCATCTCCAACCGCAGCTTCCAGAAAATCAAGGTAAAGGTCGAGGTGCCCTGAGGACGATATTCTCAGAGGAGAGGAGAAGAGGTAAGTTCCCGGAAAATATAAAGAGGGGGTCAGAATGGGGTCCTTAGATAAAGTCTTTGACCACATTTGTATTTGTCGAAGTCCCCAAGTCCTCATTCGCATCCACTTAAGCAAGCTCTACTTTAATGAGAATAACGAAAGGGCGTTTGTAAGTAAAAGGAGACCGAAAGCCTTTCTTTTTATTTTCGTAGAATAGGTTCCCAGCCCTATTCAGATCGGAGAGGAATAAAAGAAAAGTAGAAAGCCGGGCTCGCGCAGTTGCAGGCTCACGATAAAAAAAAAGAAGACGAAGCATTTCCTGAGGAAGTTTGAAATTCTCAGAATCAGGCGGCGGAATATCCTTGACTTTCCTCTTTGTTTACCACGGAGTCTATCTCTGAAGCAGGGTTGGGAAAAGACTCATCCTATCTCATACGAGCTGCTGGTTTCATTTACTTTATTAAGTACGCATATAAGATAGACTCTTGCAAGAACTGTAGACCGAGGACCTGTTGTTCTAATGACTTAGTATGATTTTAAGGCAGATAGCCTGCTTCGGAGATTTTTAGCTCAAAGAGGAAATGTCGTAGCTAGTGGTCGATGCATTTGGAACGCTAGCTGCGGAAAGAGCATAATGAAGCTTTTAACACGTGGAATGAGACTCGTTGGCGCATTTTACTGGGGTTATTTTGTTTTCTTCGAGCATATCGTTTGCATATTCATTTGGTAGGGGAATAGAACACTTGAGTTAACTACGCTTGCTGACTTCTTATCTTAAGCGTAAAAACGTGCCACTTATTGTAGAAGGAATTGGAATTGTAGAACCTATGCTTTCTCATGCACCGGTGCCTCTATATGCTTTTGCGAACTAAAAAACTTGCCTTGACATAGACTCTCAATACTATACACCTAGACTACTCTCCCTGTTTTGTTCTGAAGCTGTATTCAAGAGATTGTCTTATTTTGCTAATGTATCATGTTCGCCCATCGCTGTCGGGGCTTTACGACCAGTCGAAGAATCATCTTTCGATTAATGGGTTTTCGACTCGTCTTTCTCGCGCGTTTTTAGAAGTTTAATGCAGGAAAGGACCTCTTTAAGTGGGGCATTTGAATATGTGTAACTCAACTAGACCCCCTTCTTTGTCTAAGTTTAAGAGGTTGAAAGTGCTACAGGTTGGCCAAGACAAGATCAGATCGAGCTCGTCAAAGTTCATTGATTGGTAAGTAGTACAAGAAAGAAAGAAGTATGTGAACCTGGCTTGCGCACTTTAATTTCAATTTTGAATTCCAATCTGTATGGCAGGGTGGTGGTCTATCTGATTGGTAAGCCACCATCAAGAGCAAGGGCAGGATTGGGAAATTAAATCTATCAATATACTAGGGGACAAAACGGGTAAGAGAGCAAGAGTCTCGTCGGATAAGAAAGGAAGGTTTTTGAATAGCTATCTTCGACCAACTCGAACTGGTAGATTCCAATTGTGTTTTGAATTTAATTTTCTGAACAGCCCTCGATTAAAATATCTCAAGCCGGGTCGGCTCTCTTTCTACGCCACGAGCATTCCCCCAATCTCAATTGCTTCGCCTGCTTCACCACCACAAAAAGTGAAACTATAGCATTTATAAATATTATAAATAGGAAAAAAATTAATAAACTTGTTCCAAGCTTGTCGAGAGCCTCGTTAGAGGGACAACATAATAGTTAACTATTTGCATAAGAAATGAAAGAAAGGCATTCAGTTCATTTGCCTCTTCCTAGTCCGCTCGTTCATGAAAGTGCTTCGCGAAGTAGGACGCCTGAGAATGGGAAAAAAGAAAGCATGGAATTTCAACTCTATAATATTAGAATATAAAGTATATTTCCACCCCCCACCCTCCGCGTCTTTCTACCTTGACTTAATAAGCTCCATCCGGTCCAGACGTAGAAATTTAAGCAGTTGGAGCAGATGGAACGGATGATGCAATTGAAGTTTTGGCTGGGGGGTGGGTAGGTAAATTAAATTTAAAGCAGGCAAAGAAGGGGATCAGTATGGTATCTCGATTACTTCTTTCGAGCCCTGTAATCCATAATATATTAAATGTGCTAGCCGTGTTCGGTTACGAGATTGACACGATCTTGCTTCCTAGATTTTTTTTAAACTCATGAAAATCTTGAATTTCATAAAAAGTTCCGAAATGGGGAAAAGATAGGTTCAACTCTTGCCTACATGTCCCGATTCATTCCCTCTCGCGAAACAGTATTATACTTTTTTCTTTCTTTATAGTATAGCAGAGAAAGAGCTGTCGTGTGATCCCTAGGCGCGTAACACTAAGTAATCGAAGCCAATCCACATTGCTACTAAGGGTGGATAATCATCCTTCTTGTCCACGTCCCCAGCATGACCGTCTTAGTGAAAAGCAATCATCAATAGTCAATTTCGAGGACATGTTATGGCTTTGTCTTGTTTAATAGATGGCGAGTGCCGCTTTTCCCTGTCCGAGAATCTCCATCTGCTTTAAGTGAAGTGGTCGAGATAGACTGCACTCGACAATCCGCGGGAAACTCATCCTACTTTAATATGTATATGTGTGATCCCCCTCCTGATCTTAGAGTTCTAAAATGCCTTGCCTGCCTTCTTTTCGCTATTTAGGCCTCTTTGACCTCTCGAAAGTAAAACGAGGAGCGGGCGAGCGTAAGCCCGATCATAGTTTCAAGATCAAGACAAGCCTATGAGATCAACCAACCAAGACGAATCACCTCAAATCAAGGACAATGCTTCATAAAAAGTAAAATTCGAATAAAACAGCCTGGGAATTTGGTATTTTGATTCCTAAGAATGAGTTCAATAGTGATCCCCGTCTTCAACTATAAGGTATTTTAGAGTCTATGCGCTTTACTTATATAATAAGAAAAAAAAAAGAAAGCCTCACTAGCAAACTCAGAAGCAACCTAGTCTCAGTCTGAGGAATCTCGAGAGCTCACCCTTTAAAGGGGTGGCGGAGTTACAAGAAAGAATGCAAAAGAGCTTAACATTAGCTGGTGAGTAATTATAACAAGCACTTCGTCTCTTTCTTAGTTACGGCCCCAACACAAAAAAATGCTAGCTCGAGTACAAGTAGGAGATAAAGACGCTAGAACCCTTTCCAAAAAACAAGAAAAAAGGGCCCAAGCCAGCTGCCTTCGTTCCCACGGATCTTAGAAATCTGAAGGGTGCTTTGAGAGAAAGAGATCAAAGCACCAACTGGAGTAGTGACTTTAGCCATGCCCTGGTCCCACCCGCTAAAGTCCGAATAACAACAAAAAGGAAAAGGAAGATAGGCTCCGCGGAAGGAGTAAGAATTTCGACATTCCAATCTCAGGCAAGTGATTGGCATATACTCCCTTAATTAGATTATCAGACTTCGCCCGGGGTATTCCCTTTTATTTATCCTTAGCATAGCATAATAGAGGGAAGACTTTTCTTGTTGTATTCTAATTTGAGTTGACGTGATAGAGTCTCTTTCATGTCTAGCCGAGATTAAAAGTTTGATATCCTACTACGACAATAAGAAAGAAAAGAAGGAGGCGTTTCGTATTGAATTAGGTGTCCTCTTATGAACCTACCTTCCAAGACAAGCTTGCTCAAAGGAGTGGGTGAATGTTGAATCTTTATCGAGATACAAAAGAAAATATACCAGATCTTATCTGTTTTTGCGCCATCACAATCTCATTCAAATGAGTTACAAAGAAAGGACTTGCAGATATTATTTATATTATATTAGAACAGTATACCGAGGGAACCGGCCAGAACCATATGTGCAACTTTACCTGCATGTGGATTGTCTTTGATTGCCGAGACTGTAACTCACGATGGGATAGAAATGCACACTTTGCCCGAGTGAGTAGGCAGCCACTACCAAACAAAAGATCCAGAGGCTAAGCCGCTTCTTTTTTCGGCTAAAGTAAAGTGCCTTCTTTAGTTTTTAGTTTGAGATTAGATCTTTGCAGGTAACTGGGTTGGCTTCCAGCTCTATCTCGGCGGCCGGCACCCTGCTTTCGAACTCAAAGGGGTCGAGTCATAAAAACTACTGTAAGGATGGCATTTAAATTAGAGCAAGCGCTAAAGTAAAAAGCGAACGCGAGCGAGAATGCAATACTCGAGAAGTTTACAGGTTGTTAGTGGAATTGACTCGACTAATAAGCGGAAGTGGCACTTGAGGCTGAGAAAGAAGTCGCTGACTTGGCCCGGAGCAATCTCATTAGATGCCCGCCCATGCTATACCTATCTTGAAAGGAATTCCCTTGTCCAAAACGAAACTAATGCTGCTCAAGACATTCACACTCGTCCTAATATATTCTACTTTTTGTTTCGTGGCAAAATTCAACGCCTGTTAGACAAAAGAAGGCTCGTTGGCCGCTTCAACACACACTCGCTAACCTGCTGCCCCACTCTCACCTTCTTTTAAATTAAAGATACTGTACCTTAATAATATAATAAAAAATAACGGGCATCCCGTATACCCATCAATTTAAACCAACTTTGTCAATTGGGGATTTACAATCGACCTTGTCCCCCTTTTTTCTACCTTTACATCGCACAACCGGGAGCTCACATCGAGCTCCTTAACAGCAGTAGGCAAAGAATTAGCAAAAAAGACTGCTGGAACAGTCCCCTGTCTCGCCCTTTATACTTTGTATTTGTGACAGTACTTTTCTTGAGATCAGAATACTTGTGTCAATTTCGCAATGAATGGACTGAAGTAGAAGTACTTGTCTCCTGTCTGGCTTACACCGACTGCGCTACACTTGTGAACGAATTCCCTTATATATTGTAAGTTAAAGGAAAGGTTCGGTCCTCTACTAAAGTCACTAAATTAATATCTTGATCGAGCTTTCTTTTGTCTTGGCTCCACTGTATTGTATGTGGACATCACGGTGGTAGATAAGTAGTTGTTAGGAATCATTCGAAAAGTCATGTAGGAGATCGCACCTTCGGCTAAAGAAAGGCTTTATTTTAAAGGAATTCACTTACTCTCGACTTTCTATCTAGATGACTCTTTTTCTCTGACATGTTTTTTTAACAAGTCATTGCTCCAAAGCAGTTGTTAGCTTTGGACCTCCCTGTTTTTAGCTTTTATCAGCTGACTCAGCACTCTTTCTTAAAGAAAAAGCTAATCCGAGTTGAACATAAATTTCATCCCTTTTTCATGTGGCTTGCTAGATAACTGCACCGGAAGCTTCTTCGATTACGTACGATCAATTGAAGTCGCGAAGAAAAAGAAAGAGTACCGTGGGTAGTCCGCGGTAGTTTCATTTTTTTCTTTCGAACTGCTTCTGCAAGGATTTCTTTCTTTTTCCCGTATGCAGGCTAGCTCAAAAGCGTGGAATTGGAATATAGTCTAAATAGGGAAAGACTGAGGTTCTTATATAGAGTGAGACTCCAGCGTTTAAGCATTGCTTCGAGAGCAGCAACTTCGATGTAACAATCATTTTAGATAAGCAAGGTTTTGAATGACCAACCATAGCATAAGTAATGAACCCAAGTTCCAACGAAGGAGGATCCTTTTGGGAGGACTCAGTGAGCTTACCCACTTGAACAACGAGTGGCTTGCCGACCTCTATGAGCGAACTCATCCTCTCTGATCATTTCTGAGGTGACAAGAATTAAAGGAAGCCCGGGGAAGGTGATCTCAGAAAGCACTACCTATTTTATAAGATCGGAGCAAGCCCTAAAAAGAGATTGGTAGGATTTTAGGTTGAATCATGTCTGAAACCCGATGAATAAGACTGAAAAAAAGGATTTGCCCAAGGATGCTCTTTTCTTATGATCTGAGGAAGAACGGGAACAACGTATTTGACCAATCAAATCCTCCTTTTAGCACCAAGACAAGATATGGAAAGATTAGAACAATCACACCTCAGGCAGCGCGCGAGCCACAAGACATCCTCCTTCCACCGCTGGCACATTCCTGATACGTAAGAAAAAAGGTAGGATCCTTAGAAACTTCCCTATGAGCTGTTCCAAGATGAACTAAGCCAGCGGATGATCTTTCATCCGTCCCTTACTATAAGATACTATAAAAAAGATACTATAAAAAGAAAAGACCTTGCTTGCTGCGTCTGCGCCATCATTTCTAACCTCTACTTGAAAGCAAGCTTTCCCTCTCACTCGTGTGGATTACTTTATTTTAAATTACCTTTTTCCGGGTTCCCTTAAAATAATTATGTGTTTTTTTTTATATTTTCGTACTTTTCGAAGGGCAAGCTCGAAAGCAAGTAAAGCGCACTCATGATGTGAAAAAATTATTCCAAGTCAGATCTAAGTAATGGAGCGTACATAACAAAAGGGGGAATGCTCCTCGATGGCAGCAGTGGCTTTCAATGATAGACGCACCCTGCGGGAAGGACCCTACGTGAAATTCATAAAAAAGCATTCCTTACGCGGGGCACGCCTTTGCCTTTGTTTTGCAAACCCCTAAAACAGGACTTCCTTATGATCACGAGCTGGTGAACTCTTAAGTTAACTGATGGTCCGTTAGTGACTGATTGCTCTGAAAAATAGAGTTGACTTTCTTAGTGAACAATGAGAAGCAGAGCTTAAGCTCTTTGAAAAAAGCTTCTCTTTATGAACTTCCAGGCGAGATAAAGAAGAAGGTTACTACAAGAGTGAACTAGCCTTTATTGCAAGTTCAAGCCGACCCATGCAATGAAGTTATCAACCTCGCGCTTATGCCTTTAAGTATGGAGGAAAGAAAGTAATCAATGAACTTTTCTAGTCTTTGCACAATTTTACCCTTAGATGGATTAAAATTATAGGCATTAGACTTGAGGCGCCAAGTTTTGCTCGCATATGATTGAGAGGCAAACCCCCTCTCCCCCCTTTGAGCTAGGTTCTTCCTTTCTAATTTGATTAGACTCTTTAATTAAGCATTAATAAGACCACCAACCCGGTCAATACAATACGGGTCCATTTCTTTGTTGAAGGTTCCACTCTTTCTTATTCCGGAAATCTGACATTCGTTATATGATTCTTTGATTCTAATTTTAAGTAATTTTAAGTATGATCCCATTCTTGCCAGCAACTCAGTTTTAATTAAGCTTGCTCATGACTTTTCCCAATCTGCTCGTTTCATAAGAAGAGGCTCAATCATAGAATATCGTAAGTAAAATTCCCAATTTGCCAATTCGAATAGGGCAAAGGCCGCCCACACTCTACAGCAAAGTAAGAAGAAAATATAGTCTGTCTTGCCTAATTACTCGCAAACTGGAAAAATGCTGGTCCAAAAAAGGTTTCGATGAGTAAACCTGACACCTGAGATAGAGCCCGCGCCTCTTCTTCTTCCTACGCCTGATACCAAATCATGAACTACTGACTTCTTCGTGATTTTCATGCCCCTCCGCTTAATGCTAGTTTGAAGTTCTTTCTCCTTTTGGGCTAGAATAGAAGGATTTTTGATCAACTAAGAATAACACTAGGCCTCTGTTTTAGAGATTAAATGTAATCCATCTTCGAGAGGAGTTTAATGGAAAAGAGCTGCTTCTAAGAATATATGGTAAGATAGAAGGTAAATTATTCAGAAAAAAGTCTAACTCTTGTTCCAGGCATCGTAAATAAGAGTGTTGACTCTTCCGTTTTCAATGTAATCAAGAGCAAATAGGTTGAAGATTGGGGAGTGGAATCTTTTAAACAATGCTCGAAGTTCAAGGAATTAGCAAGAAAATTTTTATCCTTAAATAAGATTATAGAATAGTATTTGAGATCTGAATGCGCCTAAATAGGCGACTCCTCCTTTCGCTGACTAAAGAGAGTCAGTCTTCTCCCCCGAACCCCCGATTTGATTTGAATTTCTATTGAACTTAGGAATCAGTGCTACGTTTCAGTCTTAGTAAATGCATTTAGCTGTTTTTTTGGACAGAATTAATTTCAATATGAGTTCCCCTCATATGAATTGTATTTATGAATTGTATTGAAGATTGCTCCACGATGAAATTCCAAGTTATACATTCTCATCGGCTCGCCAACGGCCCCTATTGAATTGAGTTAACCCCGTTTTATGAATAGGCCATTTGAGTCAAAAGCGGAAAGATTACCATTTTTGCCTGATGCAAAATAAAGCACTTCTGTGGAAAGAATGAGAATCACGCTTAATTCTTTCGGAATTTTTATAGGAAAATTAGCGGCTAAGTACTTTAAAAAAGAGTGGGACTGAAAGCCCCCCTAACCTTTCTTTATAGAACCTCAGGTCGACCTCGTAGGATACCATACTTAGCTGACCAATATCTCTTCCGTCCTCCTTTTAAGTGCGAAGGGTTTCGCTTCTTCTTTATGAAAAGGGAGTAATGCCCGGTTCATGTCCAGTGACACAGGTCGAACTAAGGATGAGTCGTATTCTGATTGAGGAATGCTCATCAATCACATAAAATTAGAATAGTGCACATAGGGAAGGTGGAATAACTCATTCGGTAAGAATCCTTTCTTAGGACATAAAAGCGAATTAGCCAATTATTGGATAGGCCTACATGAATCCATAGATACGAGATTACAATCTCCGAGCCTGGCTTTGTGACATCTGTTCAAGGGCCAAGCCGTTTCATTCACTTCGGGTCAAGCCGGGGGTCTTTTCCTTTCGAGGGGAAGTCTTCTCTTTTGTTTACGATTCTCCTATACTTAGCGGGGATCACGTCCTTTATTTCCCTCTGTATTAAGGCTCGGCCCGTCTTGAAAACTATTATGCATTTCAGATGGATGCCTTAAAGTCAAGACTGGTAATCTCATTGTAAAAGTGGAAGGCAGACTCAGAATCAGCCTACATATCCGGATTTAGAAGGACTTTCTTTTTAACCGAGAAAAGGAAGATAGTAGGAAGGTATATGAAATAGAAATAGTAGATCCCAATGGAAATACAAGCTGTCAAAAGTCTCAGGCAGAATAGGTGGAATTCGAGCTTTGTGCTATAGAATTGTCTTGGTTTCAAAGCTACTTGAGTCCCATAGAGTTACTTTCTGAATCGGAAGGTGCCAAAAGATAAATTGATGTAACCGCAAGTGAGAGTAAATAAGCGTATCTAAATAAGATAGGAGAGGTACACATCTTTAAAAGGGCGATTCCCTATATGGGTTTGATCGAAAAAAGGATTGGCGGAAGTAAGGTTTCTACTTTTAATTAAAAGGGCATAGACGAAAGAAAAGAAGTCCAATTGGACATGAGGATTCCTTAGAAATAGGTCTGGCATGAAGAGAGAGCTGTTCTGTTCAAAAAGTGGGCCCGTCTCTTACTAAGTAAGAAAATGCCTTTTAGTACTTACTTTACTTATAAGGTTATGAAAGTTGGATTGACTACATTGGAAAGTTGATCTGTAATATCCAGGTTGCGCGCCTTTTTTACTTTGGCCTTTAAGAAAGACGTAGATTAAGGTCATGCTTTCTTTTCGTTATGCCAACACCTAGCTCCCTTTCTGCATTTCACTCGCTCTTGTCATTTCACTCGCTCTTGTCGATCCATACCCTTCTTTGGAAAGGGGTCTAATCCTATATGTAATTCTGCTTTTTAATCCTACGTAAGTTCTCATCAAGAAGCTATGAAGGGTGATCCTCCCACTAGGGGGCAACCTACCGCATCTTCTTACTTTAATCGAGGGCGTCGACACCTGTGCCTTAAAGCTCGTCATCTCTTGACATTATGCAGAGAAAGGCTTAGAAAATAGTTCAGCCTGGGGTAGTGCGTGCAGTTGGGCATCAAGCTTAGAGTATCCCTCTTTATAGGCAACCAACTGTAAGTGGACAATTATTCCTTCTTCGTCCCACCGCTAACCCGCGGTTTCGCCTTGAGTTTATTGGACTTGTCCATTCTATATCCGTGCCCGCTCCGAAGGATGGGGAAAAAGGAGCATTCGAAAGAGTACAATCCCGTGGAAGGTAGTAAAAAGAGGCACAGCCTATATTAATTATATCTTAAAAAATCCGAGAAAAAGGGGGGCTCACATAGTCAGCGAAAATGGGGAGTTGGCTTTAGAGACTGGGAATGAACCGAGCTAAAGAGTTCTCTTGCGTACTCAGTAAGGTGTGCCATGCCAAGACTAAGAATGAGTTCAAGCCCCGATCTCTGCACTTGTAGTTGGTTTAACGGGATTGGGCGCGGACCTTCTTCTTTCTGGAATATCCCTCTTTAAGTCATCTTCTGTGACCCTGGTTTAAGTAAAGAGAGTGAGACAGTGGCATTCTACCTTAATATCCAATAGAGTCCTTTTTTCTATTTTACTAGGAGAATAAAATACGTGGATGACTAAAGACGTTCAAAGTTGCTAAGCCAGGTTGAATAATCTTCTTCTATTATAGGATGAAGCTAAAGTTATGATAAGAGCCTTCCCGCGAACTAGTCCGCTAAAGAGGTCACAGTGGGATGTGTCGAAGCTACGGTCTTGACTTTAGGGTGAGTGTGGTTTCCTGTCCTTTAAGGATTTAAGCTTAGAGCAAGATCGTTGATCTTGGGATTGGTATGAAACGAGCCAAAGCTCATTCGACGGCTATTAGCGTAAGTTAAGAAGGCAAGTGCCCTTTATACTCATGTAGAAATTCTATTTCCAAGGAGAACTTTAGAGCTACAGTCATCACAATATGTACAGGTTTAAGGAAAAAAGAAAGGTGCACATCCAATTTCATCAACAAAAGTCTACTCTTTTGATGTATCAGATGTTTGAAATCCAACTAACTGCTTTAAAGAATTAAAATTCAAGGGACAGTGCAAAATTCTATTATAGCATAAGGGGGCAAATAAAAGAGAGCTTCGAATTCAGACAGTGGATAAGGGTGGAAAAAAGGCATCAGGTTTATGTAAACTATTCCCATAATTTACAATATTGTTAAAGAATGAGAGTCTCGATCGTAGCTTTCAGAATGTTATTATTGGTAAATTTAGTCTATTGCTGGGGGGTCGCCTCGTTGACCCAAATCTTACTATGCAACCAGACTTGAAAGAGAATCACCCCTTTTCTTCCCGCGAGAGCACTTTCTTTCTCTAAGCATACTGCTGATCATGAATCTGTGACCAACTACTTATGTATTTTCGACTTAGATTAATGAAGACTGCGGAGACCTTTCTCAACCTATCATTCTATCTCTGAAGAATGAGGAATGAAGGACGAAGCTTGAAACAAAAATAAACGAGAACCGAAGAGAGAAAAGTCGATCACAGGACACGAAATGAAAAAAACTTTTGAATTGCAGGTATCAAGCGAACCATATTAATAATATGCTCCGGCAATTCCAATTGATATTTTTTTTATCTAAACTTAAAGACTGAAAACTAGATCTGTTCATGCCGTCTTGCGCCTTCCCCTCTTAAAACTAAGTCAATACAAGAATTTTTTACCCTTACAGTAGCTCATTCCCTATTAATTTTGTTAATTATAGGCGCTTTACGAACATGTCTTTTAGAGATAGGGAAGAGGGATCCTTGGAAAAGAGGGATTAAGGTAGGGTCTTGCTCTCTTATGATGGTTCACAAGTCAAGCTCGACGAGCGAATTTATTTCCAAATTGAATGCTCTTTCACGTCCTCAATTTATCTTTCGTAACTGTTTTCTTCTTCCTTTCATTCTTGCTCGGTCAGTTTTCGCGCAAAGGGGCTTATAACTACCCAATCTGTTTACTTTACTACTTCCACCTGTACCTTTAATAGTAGCTGCAAAAGCAGCATTTTTTTTAGCAATTAATGAAGTAAATAGACCAAAAAAATCAAACCTTAAAATAAAAAAAATCTATATATTAGTATCAGCCCTCACTCGTTAATGGACATAATCTTCTTTCCAGCACACATTCTACTGCAGTAAGGCTTTGTTCACAATCCACTTGCTAAAGAAGGCCCTACCCACGCTTTCGTAGAATGCCCAAGTAAAGTAGTGACGCAAAATCATAAGATTTAGCGAGCGTTATTATAATAAGGAGTGTCTCGATCTCATATAATCTTAGGGGAATTCTATTAATTCTCTTAGTCAGCATTTGATTGAAAGGTTTCATTTCCCCTGGCTTTATTCAGATGAGTAAGAGCGTTCCTAGATTATGGGTGATACAAGCATGACTTCGCATAGGCCTATAAAAAGAGAAGTAGAGAAGAAGGGCATAATTTCCACTCATATGTCATATGGCATCAGAGGAAGGCAGTAAGCGGCTTTATGAAAAGGAATTCCGCTTGTCCTTTCTTACTTATGTTGATGAAAGAGCATTCCCGCGAGGAGGGGCTTTTTTCTACCTCGTTGGTGGTCCAGAGACGAAATTTTTACCTTAGATGAGAGCCCAAGTTACGAGCCAATTGAATTTCCTTTCTTATTTAGATATGTTTATTTACTCTTACTACTTACTTAAACTTAAATATGCAAGCTATAAAGAAGCTCTCTCCTTCGCCCGTTACTTCTAAGCGAGCCAACCAACTCCAGACATGGCGGCAAGACAGTCGTTTAAGATCTTCCGCTCGCCCGGTACAATTCAGGGGAATTTAATTAACGTATAGACTCTGAAAAAAAAAAAAGAGGAGCAAAGTCAAGCCAGCTACTTAAAACATTCTGCTCATCTTGTCTTAGATATGCTTGCTCTATATTCTTCCATTTTTTCGCGACAACGAATGATAGAAAGAGGGCTCTTCCCCAGCTTTGCTTATGCAGCACCCTTTTATATTAGAATAGCCGACCTTGGTGATAGAAGACCGACAAACCTCGTTTTGAGATCTTTGATGGGACGACTACTAGAAGGGCCTCTTAATCAAGCTTGAAAGCATTTCCCTGGGATCACTACATAGTAGTTAATTCTACGTGTCTATATGACTGGCTGCTGATCATTCATATGGAGATCGCGATACTAACCGCTTTTAGTCTGTCTAGTCTTACTTCGAGATTCGATAGAAGGGTTTGCCACTCGACCTCAGAAGTGGAATGCTTCTGTCAAAGAATAGCAATCGACGAAACAAAAGAAAATCCGGGTAGCTCTACCCTAACCAACTGTCCTCTTTTCTTAAAACTTAAAATTATGCTATGCAACAAGCGTAGCCCCGATCATATCAAGTTCTTTTATTTAAAAAACAAAACATCGTAAAACCCAGCGATAAGCATACTCATTTCCAGGATTAAGCTCAAATCTTAACTATATTATATCTTTAAAGAATATCCTCGATAGATATTTACAATCCCGGGTCGAACCGTAAACAATCGACATCTCTTTAGGACACGTTTTTAGCGAAACTTTTCTACCGGGCCTTCTTTTTTTAGGGACAATGCCATTTCTCTTCAGAATTGTCATTTTCAAGCGCGACTTTGTCTTCCAACCCTTTTTTGACATAAGCTTATTTCCGCATAGAGATGAACCCTTTGATTTCTTTCTTTTTTTTAACCCTGATACTTCGTGACATGAATTGCTCCAAAAAGTGGGTTCAATGAAAGCTTGCTTCTTCAACTGCGGTTTTTTCATGTTCGCATTATATACACTTATTTGTTTTGATTATATGGATAATTACGGTATTTAAAAAAATATATATATAATGGAAGCAATTAGAAATTCGGATTATAATGAGAGGGTATTTATAGCTCGAAGAGAAGTCTGCCTTGTTTCGAGAGACGCGTTTTCCTATCCAAAGACTAGCTAGGGCATGTCAGCTCGAGCGGAAGGACCAGGCAAAGCCGAAAACGGCCAGTCATAAGGATTGGATCCTGACCAAGACATTCCGAAGGCGAAGTCGCGACGGGAGAAAAGAGAGACAAGAAGATCTTTTTTCGGCTGGAAAATCTGAAGGAGATCGACCGGCGAAAGGAAAGCAAGTACTGACAATGAGGAAGATACCGTCGAAGACGAAGTGGCAGACAAAGTCTCAGAAAGAGCAGACCGAGCTGTTGCTGTCGATGACGAAGTCAACTAAGGTACGAAGTAGCGAATAATTTCTCAAAGTCAAAGAATATCTATGAAATATATGAAAAGTGTGAAGAACTCAAAGCGTAGGAAGACTTTCTATCCCACGAACCAAAAAGGAAGCCGAGGTTACCCCCGTCACTTATTTATTCAACGAAAGCAATCGAGATCTTGATTCCTATCTAAAACTCGCAAAAAGCTAATAAGGAATAAGGTGTAAAGTCGTAAGTTCTTCTATTTGTATTGTATTTGAAATGAAGAGATGCAATCTTGGACCACCCTCTTGCTTGCCGAAGAATCTCAAGCGCCTGTTTGAAGTCTTAGCGGAGAAAGGTTTAGAAAATAGTAACTCACCGCCCTAACCAAAGATTGAGGATTTGAACTTTTTTTTTTCTTCCTTTCCACCTTTCAGAACAGAAGCTTTATATTATATCATTATATTATATAATGGAGGCGAAGAAGAAAGCTTTCGAGCTTTAGCTGGTAATGGATGGGCGGGTTCAATTAGAAAGATAGATATCTCTCGCGTCTACCCTATGAAAAAAGCAGTTACGAACCCTTCCTATAGAAACTTCATAGGTATTTCAAGAGAAGGCTTTCCGGATCGTCAGTTTACTTCGTCCGTATGCCGTTCTTTATATCATACCGACGGGGATTCCCCGCGTACAAGATATTAGAAATTCTATGGCAAAGTCAAATTTTAGAATCTCAAATCAAAAGCCACATGTCACATGAAATCGCTAACTTTGCTCTTTGAGCCATACCATAATCATAGAGGTTCATGCCGCTGATGTGATTCACGAAATTGAGTTCTCTTTCCAGAATCAAGATTGGAACATTGATTGCAGCTTGCTTTGATCTTTCTACCTACTTTGAATTAAAAATTTGTAGGGTTAGGGAAAAAAAGTCTCGTATAGCAATGCGTGTAAAAAACTTCTTGAAAAAGGAAGTGATCGAGCGATGACACCTTCCGTTCCGAGCGAGCGCCCTATGTAAAGAATCCCCCTTTTACCAACCTCGCCTACCAAACTGCATTAACAGAGAAGAAGGCGCTTTCGACTGCCGGTCTTATCCCCCTTATGATTCTACCGATATTGATTTCACAGGAGTGATCTCGCTCCGAAATCTGAAATAAAAAGGGAAGAGGATCCCGTCTGTGAATGTGAATAAGGAAAGCTCAGCAAGCAACTTTGAGTCTGAGTCAAAGAGAAGTTATCCGACGATCTTCCACTTTGCTTGCTTTAAGTTTAATTGACCGACACAACCTCAGCCAAAACTTCAATTGCATCATCCGCTGCAATTTATCTACAAATTATTCTGAGACCTCATCTGTATCAGCAAGAAAGTCAAGCTTCCTTTGTAACTCCTCCTCTTTCTTCTACTTGTAGACCGGCAGTAGGTCGAGTATTCTATCTCTCTACTATACGTATACTATACGTACGTGGGGGATCAACTACGTTGTCAGCGTTTCCTGGAAGTGAAACCGCCTTTTTTTTCTATCCGTAATGTCATCTGATTAAGTTGCTTAAGTTCACTTACTCCGCACAGCTGTATTTTGCATACCTTCTTTGGGTGAAGTGGGAAAGACTCATACGCCTTTGTTTTGATTTGAAAGAGGTTGGCGCGGCACGTGGCGCAAAGGAAAGGGCCAAGTTTCCGGGACGTACCCTTTCTTACTTTAATATTATTATTATAAGGTATCTTTTTTTTTTATTCTTAAATCTTTGGTCTTCTTCCTTCACCCAACAACTCAGGACTGATTCGCTTGCTTTCCGCGAAAGCCCCCCTTTACTGCTCTCCCACAACAACTGCGCAAGGCCTTTCTCGACTGAAAGAATTCTAACTATAGAATGTGCGGCTCTCCCGTATGTTATTCTGTGATTGAGCCTCTCTACCTTGTTATAGTAAGATAAAGGGATTAAATCTTTGAATCTGCTTAGCCATGTCTGGATGCTCATAGAAGATGGAATTCACAAGTTTAAGATCAGTAGGGCGCAATCCAGATAAGAAATAATGTACCAACCAAGGGTATGATATGAAAGATATCTTCTCAGGGACGTCTTAGAAAAAAAAAGGTCTGCCTTTTTGCTTTCTTATACATATTAAGAAATTCCTCCCGAAACGGTGTAATGAGTCGATCAAATGCTTTTACTGAACCAGTTGCTTTTGTTTACTAATATATTTATTTTAAAATTCGGGATCCCATTTCCATTAGTGAATCCTCATTTGGCTAGTCATAACACCCCAGCTTGTATCTTTCTTTTCTTATTATAAGATCACACGAAAAAAGGGTCCGATTGGTCATAGAGAAGTTCAATCTGGCATGAAATATAAAGAGGATAAAGGGGGTTCGTTCGACCGGGAATGAGTAAAGGCGGGCTTAATCACCTTCTTTTTTTTATCATTATCAAAGTGCTAGATCTGAAATGGATCTGATTAACAAAGATAGACAAGAGGTCTCGACGTAGCGTACGCACCTACTAGACCGGGACAAGGGAACCCTAATGAAGAACATCCCAAGCAAAAAGAAAGAAAGGCAAAGTCCTAGGTGAAGTAAAACCATGGCTGAGTAAGCTTCTTTAGATAGAGCTGAGGTAACTGCCCCACAGTAAAACAATGAACAGCTCCACCATTAAGATGTCCATCTAAGTAAATAAACATTAAAAAAAATGAAACAAGGAAGTAGCAGACCTATGCCCTAATATACCTTCATGTTCATGTTAATGAGAGAGCCCATTAAAAAAAAAAAACAAAAAGAGGAATGCGAAGCAAGCCTACTATAATATTATATATAATAAGATATAAGGTAGGTAAGGAGATCCGAAGGAGGACCAATTCCATAGCTGGAAGTAATAGGAAAAGGCATAGACATATAATAAACCAGCAGTCAAGAAGCAAACTACATACAAGTTAGCCATGACTATGAGCTCCGAGGAGGGCTTTCACCAGGATTCATATAGAGAGAGCAGTCAAATACAAAGGAAATGAATCGACAATCCTAAGCTCAAAGATTCTAGGCAACAAGAGATGGAGCAAGGAATGACAAAGAAAGAAGAGGGGGCGCAGCAGACGTAGACGATGGATCATTGCCCCCAACCAACGCTCCCGATAGCTGTATAAGAAGGGACCAACATCTGAAGAAGGAACAGTCTGGTAGAAGGAAAAGGACATCCAAGCAGAAGCAGCGGCAGGTGCAACTAACAAAGAAAAGGAAACGCAGCTCATAGATTAAAGAAGAAGTAAGAACTCGGGGGCATCTGCCGCATCTTTTGGTTATACCTAAGCCTAGCATACAATCTTAGAAAGGTGCGCCATAGCCGCGTCTTTTTCAACAAGAAAATAAAAAGCGAGCTAAAGTAATGCTCTGAAAGACCCCGATCAACGAGTGTAGCGAAGCGAACAGAGTGCGTTTACAAGAAGGAGAGGAAGCTAAGGCGAGTGTTTCATTATCTCTTGTACGATGCTCAAAAAAGGCGTTTCGTGAACCCCCTATCCTGCTGTTGTGTGTTGTGAGGGATTTTCTACGCAATTGCCCTTTATTCACCGGTATTCAGTAGAAAAAACAGCTGGAGTTCCGTACAGTGGTGTAGGCTAGCTTTTTACTTACTAAGCCTAATTAAAAAATTAAAAGAATGAGGCTCGGCAGTAAGCCCTGAGTTCGAGACTGCTAGCATAGCTTTATACTCCATTAATAAAAAGACTTACCGCCTTGACTTACTGAAAAGAGCACTCCTCACTGACTGCGCCTACGCCCAATAGAATATGCGTCGGCATTGTATAGGTAGAGGCGGGTCCCCAACCGATTATCCAAGTATTTTTTCCTCTTTTTGGAATCTGTCTCTCTCTTAACAACCTGCTTCTTTCTCGTCCGATTCTTATTCTTATAAAGCTCTCCACTCGGGGATCAATCAAACATCAAACTAGGCCCTTGCTTTCCCATAAAGTAAAGAAGTTTTTTTGGTCGGGTTACGACTTTTCCAGGCGTAGCGCGTGGGTAGATAGCTATTATGGTTGCTTGGAAGCGAGCAGGCAGTGCCACTGTCCGAGATACGGCCAAGCGTGACGACAGCGGCCGCGCAAGTAAAGAGTGGCAGGTTGTTGGTGAGCAGGAGAGAGATGGCTGTACGTTAAGAGAAAGCTTCCTCATCAAAAGGGAACAGGCGAGACGAAGTCTCTTAGATTTTGGTGGACTCAAGCTCGTGTCGTATCATTTAAAATAGACTCTTATCTTACTTAGATGCGGGATCTAAACCCCACCTATTAGGATGTTCACCTGCCCAATCTCGTATTCCCACTCTCACTGCTGCATCACCCTTCTTCTGATCTGAGTCGCCCTAAAGTCAAAGAAAACAAGATTCTTCTTTTCAAACCTGTCTGAGGTAGGTAAAAAGACTCAAGCCTCAAAATAAAGTCAAATACAAGTAGGCGCTTTTTTCGCTTCGACGAAGAAAAGACGAATGAAAGCCATTCCCTTATTCTCGAGAAAGATGTCAAACTAGACTTCAGTACGAGCATATAGAATTGGGGGCGACATAATCCTTGCTTTACTTTACAGGAGCTGATACGGCTTTCTAAGAAAAATTCTAAATCTAAATCTTTTATGGGGCTAAAAGTAACTCATTCGATAAAAGCAGACTTTGGTCCATCCTTACCTTACTAAAAAAGGAAGTCTACTCATGATCATCCTTTGCCCTAAACTGAAAGCCAGAAAACTTCACTCGCTCCTTCGGACAAGTCAGAAAAGACTCTCTTCAAAGTTAACACGGTATTTTATTTCTAGAATGAAGTTAAGGAGCTGGTTCACATTCGGATTGATCAGATTTTGATTTAAACACTATTCCTCTCTTCTCAAAGGAGGGAAAGCGAGTTCTTGGCAAATCATTGTATGTATGATTAGACTTAATTTCTTTTTCTTCTGCAGTGTCTCATTGAATTCCGGGATCACGTTAGTAGCGGTGAGCGAGAGCGGGTTGGAGTTTTGATGAAAGATCTAATATCGAAAGTGAGGATTCTTCTTTTGTTTTGGCTCCCGGGCAAGTGCATTCCGTTCGATCCCCTTAACATCTGAAGCCATCTCTTCCCGAACGAGTGAAGTATAGACAAGAGGGCGGCGAGCTTAGTCCCCTTTAGAATATATAATAAGAATTAACAGAAGGCGGTCGAAGAGGTACGAAATGCTCACATCTTCTTTCCCCGATCTCCTCTGCTTATGAAATCGGGTCCCCGAGAAATTTCTTAGTTAAAAAATCCACTTTAACTTCCTCCCGATTTGGAACCAGGCTCAAGTTCATATACTAAATTTCTTTTTGTTTGTACTTCTTTCCTCACGGAACAGGCCTTTCGGGCACGACAAAAATCCTGATATCATCTATAGCTTACGTTTGGAAGTTAACTCGCCTACTCGATCGAAGAGGCTTCCGCAAGACTCTTAACGGCTAATAGATAGCGCGGAATCCCCCAGTATACTTTTTGCCAGAAAATCACGGGTTTGGAGAAAGTAGTTTGAATGCTCACTTTGGCTTCTTCGTGGACGAGCCCGAGTTAGGATCCTTGTTCACTTGATTGCACAGTCAAGGGTGGTTTGAAAAAAAAAGTCACCTTTTAGAATCTCAATTCATCAGTCAAAAATGGCATTTTTGCCGAAATTATTTCTTTTTAATTTAAGGAAAGCACAAAGACTACGAAAGAATCGCAAGATTCCATTCCGCTTAATCTTAGCATGTGACTGAAGCCCTATCGAGCAACTAAGACCTATATAGATTAGATAATCTATTGAGAGTACATTGAAAGAAGATTTCAATCAAATCCTTTCCTTGTTTTAAGTTTTAAAAAAACAAATGCGAACAGAGGGAAGGAGGCAAGCTCGACCCCTAAATTTCATCATAAAAATAATGGGAATTTCACTTATAGGTAGGCTCTATTTACTTTAACAAAAAAAAGACCGCTAAACCCACCCCAAATAACCAAATAGTTTGATATTTTGATTACAATATAGCTATAGCTTAGGAATTTGAGATACTAATCCCTAAGCTACGTATCAATCCTATAAATTTAGTACATTTCCTTGACGAAGATGAGCTTTACCCGAAGCTGATGATTGAAAGGCACCACCGGCGCCCCAGTTGAACCTGCCCGCGTATCCACACTCCTTTTAAACAGATTGCTTCGTTGGACAGCATGCATCGACATGTCCAAAGCAAGGGCGTATCCAATTCAACCCTTCAACCTTGGAGAGAGCATGGCGTGGACTAAGCCGTAGCGAGGCTCCGTTTCGTCCCTAAGTCTGATAAAATTAATGCTTTTGATGTCGAATAAGTTGTATCGAAGCATAATTAGTTGAAACAAGTCTCGGAAGTAAACATTGCTTGTATCCGCTAGCTTGGAAATGGGCTGAATGGATAGACCTAACATAGGAATATCTTCTTCTTATTAATCGTGTGCGAACATAACATATCCTTTTTGGGGGGAGGACTAGCTCAACTGTAATTAAAGCATCAATCCCTCGAAAGGTCTTAGAACTGAGATCGAAGACTTTTATTTCCTTAGGTATATCCACAGGCCGAGGATGAAGTTTCGTTGTCCTACAATTGTAGAGATGTCAACTCCAGACTTTTCTTTTTTAGAAACCCCCTCTCCTCTGAAAAAGATTTTTGTTTATGATTTGTTTATGATTTGTAGTATCTCGAGCGAGTGTGATTGAAACGAAGTCCACGGGTGTGAACGAGACTTTTTAAATATTCATGCGTTATTCGCCCGTTTCTACCGGGGGATCAAGGATCACAGGTAGGACCACCTTCAAAGGCTCCTGAGAAAGACGCAGTTTCATGCGCCTCCTAACTACTTTTAATTCCAACTCCATTTTCTATAACAACTTCTTTTGTTCTAATTATTATATAATTTTCTATTGTCCAATCATCCAAGCAAAGCATCCGCTGCTTTTTCTATCCTTTCCCTCTATGCTGGTAAATTAAGTACGAAATAATATCATACCTTGCGGTTTTTACACCTCCCGCAAATGCTCTTGATCTTGCTAGCTAGTCTTTCTTCTGAAGTTACTGGTTGAAGAAGCCCGCTAAACTGTCTTCTGTTTTAGTAGTACAAGTAACTTGGTTATCCACTTAATTAAAGTATACTATTAGCTTGTTTTGGGGGTGACATCGCGGAACACTTTCCCGTACAAACAATGACTTGCTTGCACCTTTTTAGAACCATTACCAGCTGATAGATATCTATCTGACAAAGTAGACGCGACTCAACTGAAAAGGTGGGGAAGTAAAGGAAACAGACATATACATGGAAGTTTCCGTAGTAGAGGAAGAAGCCGGCGTGACAGCGGATCCCCATCCCCACACATAGTAATATCTTTATATATTATTCTTGTCAATAAAAGATAAAGAAGTCGGAGAAAGACTTTTTCCCGCTGTTTAAGGCACGCCAAAAGTTTTTGTCGAAGTTAATAGTGGAAGAGGTGGTCCATGATAGAGACCTCGTTGGTGAAGCTGTTTGTGAATCTACTGGCGTATGCGCTTCCTCCGCCACACTCAATGCTGCTGCCATAGCTATTGTTAATAGAGATGTTCCCAGAGAAAAATAACAATTCAATTGAACTTTCTCTTTTCTTTTTACCCCCTTCTTCTGGCTTGTAAAGGTAAAGGGAGGCCGAAGATCTTATAGGTAGGGATATGGCAATCAAGTGACGTTCCCTGCCTCTTCAAATAAACGCGCTACGAATTAATAGATCTTAGGTAGAGTGAGCGAAGCATCTACCGCGAAAAAGGTCTGTTAAACGTTACACTCTTTACCCTGGCATATAGGGTCTCTTTTCCAAGATCCGCTACGGCATCAACCCGCATGTTGCATTCCAACCACGACTTGCTTGGCTTTAGGCGCGAAAAGATTTGATGTTATGAAAGTGGCGCCGAACAGGTATATAGCTTTGGTTCTGTCTATAGCCGTACCGGGATTGGCGACAATCCTTTTTTCTTCAAAGAAAAGAGCCAATATAAAGATTTGCATAAAGAGTTGGCTCGCTCAGTTCCATATGCGTCACTCACTACGTCTTTTTGGTATGATTGGCTGTTTGAGGTTTCATTTTTTCTATTTCTAAATCTAATTTTAAAAATAATTTTTTAGCAAAAGCCCCTTTCTTGGTCGCTTCATAAGATTTAAGAAATGCTAAGACAGGTACTTTCCTCAAGATCTTTCTCAGTATGGGAGCCGCTGACTCGCATTTCAATTTTAATAAAACAAAAGGGGCGAGATCATTTAACTAAGATAAAGTTCCTTTCTTGTTTTGCTAATGCCCGTTTGAACCTATAAGATAAGGCTTCCCAACCCTCTCTCTTTAATATGAATGTAATGGCTGCCGGATCTCTGAGGAAAGCTCATGCCCGATTGACTCAACGTCTTCCGGTCCGGCTACCCTTTTGATCATTAGGAGGGAATTTACTAGATTCATGAATAATCCGAAACAAGCTTCAAATGCATTTGAACCAAAACCGGGGAACTGCACTCGTTCATGCATGCCGTGGCTTCTTTTGACATACATGAGACCCTTTCTTTGCTCTAACCCAGTTGCAGCTCTACGTTCTCTCACCCATCGCTAGCGCTTTTTATGTATGTTGTCTAATCTTCTCGTTGTTAATTAAGAGTAAGACCGAAGACCAGTCCTTAAGCTTATTAGTAGGTGACTTACTCTTGTATTTAGACTTACTTTTCAGAATAAAGGGGGTTTACTGACAAATCCGTTATTCAAGATCAAATAAAACTGGGGTTAGAGATCCTTTTGTTTACCAAGATTACTCAAGACGGAACCCGCTTCCTATATTAAGAGCTTTTTCCTGCCCCCAAAAGCAGTCACCCAGTGCCAGTCATATTAGACGGGGATTGGTTTTGAAAAAAGAGAATAGGTTTAAGAAGACATGCCCGCTTAGAGAAAACAAGAGTTTACGGCATCTAATATGCTCTCGTAGTAGGAGTAGTTGGAATTCTACTTTCATTGTTAAAAGCATGATAAAGAGGTAGGTTTCTATAGTCGATTCCTCTCGATTCTAGGGCGGGTAATCAGATAGCCAAGCAAAGTCTTGACGCCGCATCCTCTTTATTCAAGTTGGGTAGCTTACCATAAGCCATAAAAAAAGTAAGGGAATTAGGTTTGGGAGGATTTCTTGGGTTGAACGAGTGTAATGACTGCAGTTTACCATACAGCGGAACTTATGAAGTTTACTGAAACAAGTTGGTTGAGTGGGTGGGTTCGCTCCGAGATGCTCTTTGAATTTAGAATTAGAATAAGCATTTCTTCTTTTTTTCTCCCTGAGCTCGCCCCATACGTTGGGCGCAACTCCTTAACCTTGTGATCCTCAGGGAGAGGTTCATCAATGAATCAGCAAGACAGTCTTAAGTAGGAAAGCATTTCCGCAAAGTAGGATCTTCCGTGCGTGCCCGGGCCCATCGCCAGGTGTATTACTAGAAGACGAGCTTGATAAAGTAAAGAGAAAGACAAGGGCAAGCAGACATATTACTTTTCTTTTAGGATGAGCCTTAATAAGCGGGGATTCCCCTAGGAATAGAAGGGGGGTCTGAATACGCACTGGTGGGATATGAGAAAAAAAGATCAAAAGAATGATGCCTACTATATACTATATATAGTAAGATAAAGCTCCTTAACAAATTTTAAAGTAATTAAAAGGAAAGGACCATCGCCGGTATCGCCCTTTCCTTTTAATTACTTTAAAGGGATTTACACTTAAACTTCCTATTCTAATCTAGTGCTTTCTTTGAGTACTGGAATTGCCCAAGAAAAAGCTCTTTTTTATTTATCCCTGGATCATTCTTCCTTTTTATGCTGATCTTTGAAAGCTCCGGCAAAGGGCAAATGAAGGCAATTCAATTGGCCAACCATCTTCTACCCGGAAACAAAGGGCTATCGATCAATGGTATTGGCAACTGCTTGGAGAGTAGTTTCGCCTATAACTTAAGATAAGATCTTCATCAGCTAATGCTTCTGAAATAAAAAAAATTTGAATCCTGTCCTGCGTATCCAGAATTAAAAGCTGTTTTCTCGCCGTCTCCATCAACCAACCCACGAGCTACCAACCTCTCTTCCTAGTGTTATAGTTTTCCTCTTGTATTAAAGTCAAGGTAGAAAGATGAGCATCCTTTATCTGCCCTGTGGAACAAAGAAAAGAATTAAAGATTTTCTTTTCGTACATCGCGAAGATTAGATTTTAATGTCAAAAGGGGCTAAATCCTTTCAAAAAAGAACATCTTATTTTTTTAGACCCCCCCCATAATAGCCTAGCTGAACCCGTATTTCGGTAGTCAGATTTTAGTTTTCTTGGAAAAATGCAGTCAGATGTTTGGGCTAATCTAAGTGATCAGTCATATCACGCGTGGGAGGAAGCTTTTTTTCGCAAAGTTTCATTAGCATTAGGAGAGAGGTAGGCTTGGTTCTTTCTTTTCTTATGGGCACAGGAAAGCACTCCGGATGGGTAATGTAATTAAGTCTGATGGTTCTTTTCATTATTTTCACTGCATAAGGCCTCTTTTTCCTGGGTGCTCCTTTTCTTTTGTATGAACAAACAATGGGCATAGTCTTTCTTTATCTTTAGCGGGGAAAAGAAGAATAGAAGAGCTGGCCCGTTAGCAGCTTTCTTCCATAACAACTGGCTCCCTTCATTCTCCCGCTCCAAAGCTTTTGGAAATTCGGGATTCGAGAACGGAAGGATCATCAATCCCCTGCTCTCAGACCTGAGATTGGCTCGAGCTATAGTCTCACTTACCTGAAGATAAAGGAAGAAAAAAAGAAAGCTTCACATTTCAAGATCAAGTACACAGAGCAAAAGGAAAAGCTCTTCCTACTCCACCTGGAAAATTCGACCAACCCTTGATTTGATCCTAACTCTTTTAATTGGAATAAGAAGGCCTTCACTTTGGCATACCTTCTGTTCTTCCTTCTCCAAAAGAAATTAATCAAAGAGGGTCTTTCGGGGGATTTCCGCCTTTTTGCGAGGGTTTGAACAGACCCCAACAAAGACCGGAAGAAAGCTGGGTGGGATTTCATTTCTAGCTACTCTCGGCGGTCTTATTTTGAACACAGCTTTCCCGGCTTCCCGCTTTTATGGGCGCACAACAGGCCTTCTTTCTTATGCGCGTATGCACGCACGCGAGAAGATGTGCACTCATTTGGAAACTTTTTTTTTGCTTCCGGGCACACGGGCGGCCCGGGCTTACATGAGAAGTAGGTACGCGGGCGGATGCCTCAGAAAAGTAAATTGGTTTGAAAGCCGGGGCCCGAAAAGGACGTAGCCATCATAACAGAATTTAGGTAGAAAAGCCAAAATAGGTAGGTTTGATACTGCATCAAGCCAGCTCACCCAATCAAAGAGGACTGGTCTGGGCAACCAAGATCTAAGTAAACAGATCCTGTAAATAAAAAAGTCGATAACTTTCAGACCAAGTCCTGTTTTCTCCTTTTAGCTCTTCCACAGTGAGTGGTATTCTTGTCTAAATAGCAACTCTTTCCTGTTGAACGGTCGAAGTTCCGAGCCTTCATTTGAGATTCTACGCTACTCTAGTACAATCTTCTCTTTTTTGTTCACTACGGGTATTCCGCTTTACTACTCGTTCGGGGCTTTCACTCGTTTCATAACTTCCGCTTGTTCTGTCACATAAGGTGGCTGATAAATTACGTTTATAATATTTGTATACCAGTCTGCTTACGAATTCCCATTAAAACATATAAGAAATCATACTTCTTCCTTTACGATCTTTCTTGCTCTACGTTCTATAATGTGTATAGCTTTCCTCGAAAGGAGCGGATGAATCCTAGTATTCTTATCTTATATATTCCTTTGTTGACTACTATATCTTCACTCCTGCTCATTTGTTATGCGTTTGTTGGAAAGAAATTTGATTCCGATAACGACATTCTAGTAGGGGAAGTAGGGAAGCGCCGGGTTCGTCCTATGGAGTTGGATGCTTCTTTCCCTTGCTGTCTTGCTCTTTGAGCTACTTATCACCTATCTCTTTCTTTGCTGTCTTGGCTTCTTTTGTTCATATGAATTCTTCTCATTGAATACCTTCTTCCAGGGGAACAAGCGTAGTCCTTAGAGTATAGGGAGTGAGTAGGGTGTATGGGGGTTAACTAAGCAGCGGGTGTATTTTTGTTGTAGTAAGCCGGTATGCATATGAAGTTCTAAGATTGGAATTATCCCTTTTTTCCAGCTATTAGCACCAGTTCCTCTTGGGTTGATCTCTTCGAACTCGCCGTATCATTATTCGCGAGATAGAATTAGAACTCGATTCCGTGGAAAGATATTAGAGAAGAATATAGCAGCGGGGCCTCGCTCTTAGATATCAATTAAAATTAAAGAAGTTGACGTCCAAACTTAGACATCATCCGACTACGTCCTTTCTATCGGTGAAGGAAATGACTTTTCCATTGTGGAAAGATTTGGTTTCCAAGACATCGTAGTATTACAATGGCCTTATTTTACGAGACACCATATAATTTAAAACAATTGGCTCCAGCCTGTGGTTCTTAAAAGTCGTATGCACTCAAATGGTACACAAGTAGTAGAATAGGAAGTTTCTATTACGTATGCCAGTCCGGATTTTTATAGTTAGTTGTAGTTCAGTGTTAGCAGAGCTATAGCCTGGGCCAGTTTTGTATTAATAATGAGACGACTGCCCGGTGACGCTCTTATACGAGATCTACTATCCATATTGACGCCCTTTGCTCTATATAGTCATTACAAGTATTCCGGTATCATCCGCCTACGCGCTAGAAGTAGGATCATAAGCGTGGAAAAGAGCGTTAGTAGGATAAGTGGACTAGCGGCTCACTTCTTCAATAAAAGATCTTATCCCGTAGAAAGCTCACCCGTAGAAGAAGCGAATAAGGCGCGGATTTTTTTCTTATGTAATCGTTCCAGTCGTCATATTGTTTTATTTTCGTCTTGACCTGTGATAAGGCCCCTTTATACTTTATGAGAAAGCATAATGGATCAACTTCACATGGAGACACAAGGTTAACTTATTTTTTTCTACTAGGAGGATGCCGTTCTCTGTATAGAACTAAAAAGAACTTCATGGGCGATCCACCTCAAGGTTACATCATATCCGCGGCTGAATTCCCCGAGCTGCTGCCTTTGAGACTATATCGGTGCTTGTAGTTGAAGCACGGGAGTAATAACAGGAACTGTGCCTATAGATTTCCTATTAACTAGCTCTCGAAGAACTTCTCTATAATGATTTAATAACCCGTAGGAAAGTATTAGCATCCATGTAAAGGGCTCTTAGCGCCTTATATGTCTGTCCCATGAGCTAACCTATTCCTTATACTATAAGGGATACTACCTCTAAACAGAGCCAATCGCATTTTCAACAGAGTGAGTCTTTCCTACTTCGACCTTACAAGAAAAGAAGCCAGTCAGTGCATAAAGGCGGGTATCTTCCTTATTACTTCATAATAATGCTTTTTATAAGGCCCAGTTACTACCTTAGTAAACCTATAACGCTTTATTTTATAAGCATAAGTTCAACTCTAAGGCTCCATCTTTTAACATCACAACAAGAGACTGTCTTTAAGAGAGGGGCAAGGGGGTCCTATTAGTCTAAGGATTACCCAGTTCCATAAGAAGCTCTCAGAACAAACCCATGGGGGGATCCCCGTCTACTACTGTGCCTGTCTCCGTCTTAGAATCCTACCTTGGAATAGTTTAATATAATAAAAGGGACAAGACGCTACCTTATAGGCGAAGACGCACTCGCTAACCAATTCATATTTTAAAACCAACTAATATAGTGGAGCTCCTATGATATTAGTTCGAGGGACTGGTGCTTTTGCTCAGATTAATCATCATAAAATGATGTCGTTAATGTTAATTATGTAATATCGGATTTCTTTCTCAAAGGTAAAACTATGCATTCCGGTGTCTGTCCAAAGTACTCTTATAAA
This sequence comes from Silene undulata, assembly GCA_036897945.1. Taxonomy (NCBI): domain Eukaryota; kingdom Viridiplantae; phylum Streptophyta; class Magnoliopsida; order Caryophyllales; family Caryophyllaceae; genus Silene; species Silene undulata. The sequence goes on along the minus strand of JAYMSE010000002.1, from coordinate 16,590 downwards.
GCTATCCACCCAAGGTAGGGCATCTACTGTTGTTTCCGAACGAGAAGAAAGGAATGCGCACTCGGCTCGAAAGAGGTAGTCTTTAGACGGATTTCAATCGCATACACATAGATTCATGGTTATTTGTAGATCGTGATCTTCTTACATCTATTCTCGCATATAATCTTTTTTTTTTAGAGTAAGGAAGTGCACTCATCCCCAACTAAAAGAAGTATGGCATTCTTCGTGGAAGCCTTTCCTTTTTTACTACAAGGACCTTGCTTATGACAAGTTAGCCAAGAATGGGATTCTTATCTTTGTATTTGTAAATGGTGTAGTTAAGGTGCAGTAACGAAGAAGTAGGCTAAGCCCAAGGAATCATAAGCCAATGCAAGTTCTCCTAGAAGTCCATTATTATGTTGATTGGAATTACATTCTTATAAGTGTATATTTGTTTTAATTATCCCCGTAAAACTAGCATCTCTTGGGTATTGTATAGATTCGACTACTAAGAAGGCGGACGAGGCTGACATCACTCGACCCGGTTTATCTGTTTACTATTCTTCGACCTACCGAATTCTATATTCTAAAAAGAACTCGCCCTCCGCCTTCGATTCATGCATTCAGTTCTTTATTATAGGTTGCCTTCCCCAAAGGGCGGCACCTTGTAAAAAAAAAAGTTACAGGATAGTGGTCCGGCAAAGTTCGCTCTGTGAAGTCGTCTTGTCTCGCAAAAAAGTCTAAAACAAACTTATAACAAGGACTTTCGCGGGTAGTGTGTGTAGTAGTTTCTTAAGCTCTTTTCTACTTGCCTTAGATTCCAGAGGATCACCCCGTGGAGGAAAGAATTCCCCGTATTGAAGCATGAGAAGTATCTTAATAGAAAAGTAAGTAAAGAAAGGAAAGAGAATTAAATTTAATAATAAATGTAATAAGATAATCTAATTTTTATTATAGGGAAAGGCGCTAGTGATAAGAATGTATTAGCTCGCATATATAGAAATACATGGGGGAGCAGAGGAACTAGTCTAGTAGTATACGATCTGAAAAACCACCCTATTTCAACCAGTTAAGCACGAGGGGATTTTTATAAGGTTTCCAACGTCCGATGAAAGATTAGAGTAGGAGGCCTCTTAACAAAAAGTGCTCGACTAAAAAGGATAAGTAGAACTTGAATCCGTTTTTATGAAAGACAGTCTCACTTTCGGACCTATCATATCCTAAAACGACGTCACACTCAAGCAACGATCTCAGTAATTCCCTTTTAAATTATTTAACTAGTCCTATAGAAGAATAGAAGAATGAACAAACCGGGTGCATCCGTGTGAACTTATTCAAACGACTTCTCACTAGTTCACTCGTAGCTTACTGGAGCAAGGACTCAAACAGAAGTACGAAGACTTTAAGAAAGACCGGCCCTTTTACTTCCCTACTAAACTTTCTAATCTCTTGTGAGGAGTCGCTCTCCAGCTCTATTCCTACTTATAAGTTTCTTGTTGAACATGCATTCTATCTAGTCTAGAGGCCTTTCCCAGTCTTACCTTTCATACGACTGGGGCGGCAGACAGTTGCTTTATATTATATAATAAGTTACTAAGTTTAGTCTCTCTTTAAGAAAGATAAATTAAGAAAGAATAATGCAAACAGTTTACTATCGCTCAAACAGAGGTGAAGTTGCTTTCTCATTCATAGAAAAAAAAATAATAAGAAATACCGGAAGTAATAAGATAAGCAACAGGTGGATCTGAAAGAACTTACTCTGTCCTTCTTATAACAGGCTCATTTTTCCCGGAAGACAAATAACTAACCGAAGGAGTAGCTATCATTTAAGAGTAAGTCGGCTAAGTAGAAGAGTGGAAAAATAACTCAAAGTAGTGAGAAATCGGCACCTTATACTTTGGAAATCTTATTAACTTTTAAAAGGGGGGTAAAAAGGGAATGGTTGGGATAAGACTTAACTAAGGCAGGACTGGCTTTTGCACTCGGAAAATTAGAATAAGCCCGTGACACACTCCCCGCCACCATAATATAAACTTGCTTGAGAAGTCTCTTTGTTGAGCTCTTGATCGAGAAGGATAAGATGTAGCCGACAACCTATACTATAGGATAAAGATAGGCAATAAGGTAAGAATGGAGGGCGCTATGGTACTTTTTTAAGACTTAAAGAATTTTCTTGCTGTATAAAAAGAACATATGGTTAATAGTTTTTTTTTTTACTTTCACTTGGTCCTTGCAACTAAATTTAAATACTAGCGCACCAATCAAAGTAATTCGCTCAGCCAAGTGTCTTTATCCAACCCCGAAAGTAAGAATCTTAAGGCTACATCTCTAAGCGGGGCTTATTGTTGTCGAAGCCTCATTCGTCCTGTTGTTATTTATTCGAGTAAAGGGAGCCATATTTAGCATCCTAGTGAAGGTCGACGATCATACCATTGTAAACGCCCGCACCCTAGCTATGGATAAAACAAAGTCTTTCTTTTCAATGCATGTCACGCGCAAACCGCTGCTTGCTAGCACAGAAGCATAATCCTTGTTTTTTTTCATTAGTCCCAAGTCCCAGTAAATAGGAATGGGGATCAAAGGGAATGGTGCCCTACTTCCATTATGATTATGAGTCCTTTCTTTAAAGCACTGAATGCCTTATCTTAGTTTAGGCCTTTTTCGAAGGGCCCCCGCCGGAAGTTTTGAAAAAAAAAAAGAAGTATTTTCGGGTGATAGATTGAAAAGTAAGTTACTGTGGAAGAAAGCATCTGCTTTTAAAAAAAGGGGTACCCCGTATTGAACCACAAACTCTTTCTTATATTGGAGTTGACTACTGCTATACTATATATGTGCGCTATGGCAAAGATATAGCAGCGGTATCCTCAGTGAAAGCAACTGTGGTCTCTGTGCTAAAAGAAAGACGCTTGCGGCAATCCTTCTCTTACCATAGGTCCTTTAATTTAAAAGGTAAATGAATTCACATAATATGGGTCTTTCTAAAAGAAGCCAACTCGCTACCTTGGTTTCGCCCGTTACATAGGACCGAGAAAATAAGCTATCTATATGCCCAGTTCACTCGAAAAGCTTATGTTGTGCGTGAATCCGAGTGTGGAAATTACAATTAAAATGGCCGGGGAATAGGGGAAAGAGCCTCTTGTTCCTGATGAAGCGAGTGCAGGAGCGAGTGTAGTGTACCAAACGAAAAAAAAAGCATTCTGCTCTTCCCAACAAAATAAAATGCGGGTTCGGGGGAGGTCAATCTTTACTATCCATAAATAGGTAGGACCTTTCTCTTATCTTTCCGGTCGATTTAAGCGACTTCATTTGCTTGATTGCTCTCAACTACACTCTTTTCAAATCAAATGAACAACGGCTTCTTATTCGAATGCGTCCGGGGGTCTACCTGTTCATTAAGAATTCATTTCTAAATAAAAACAGAATGCACATGCCCTTTACCTTATCACCACCTTACCTTTGGATCAATAATGCCTCTTTCTCTTATTTTATATCGTCTACTCCTTTCGTATCTCAAATAGTAGGTCATAAGCTGCAACTTAGAGTAGACACGTAGGATTTCATTCCCTCGACCGAAGGAACCTCAAAGGGCTGCCCCACTATGAAGACTTTACTCTAGACTATTTAATAAAGAGCATATATAAGTTGGGCTTGTGTACTAAGTCATTTCAGGGGATTCATGTTCTTTCTCACTAAGACTAACTCCTTCCTACTTCTTTTGTTTGAGCCCTTCCCCGTTCTTTGTTCTTTTTTCCTTTCACACCAGTTCTTCTAGTTTTCTTTTCTTAGAACTTGCTTTCTCTTTATCCGTGGAGTATACGGTAGGAAGTGGCGGCATTCGATGGATCGAGCGGAATAGCCACTGCAAGACTATAACTCTCCCTAGAGATGATTAGACTAGATACGTATTAAGTGGTTTTGAAAAGACAGGAGGATGGGATGGGAACTTCTTTGGATGAATGACTTAAAAGACTATATATAGTGCAGTACGTCAATAGAGAATTACCTGATGTGAGACTTCCCGCGGCTTTTTTCCCATGCTTCTGATCCGGAAGGAAAATGCTGCTGCTAATGTTCCAGCGAATGCGTAAGAACGAGACTCAGTTCTACATTGGAAATTGCTACACTCTCATCTCCGACCTGCTGCCCGTTGCCGGTTCTTACAGGGATGAATGCTTCGTTACTTTAACATTAAACTAAGAATAGGGCCACCTTTCGGACTAATCTAGCTACTTCATAGCATAGACGTAGCTCGTCAAATAAAGCTTCGGACTCCCAGTTCTAACCTTTACCTTGTCAAAGCAAACTCGTAAGTTAGCTTCGAAAACAAATGCTCAAATTCTATTCTCATTTTTCTGGTTAATAGTGCCCTCTTTGTACTTTTCCAATCAATCCGGAAATGTAGCTTCTACTGATAAAGAATTCTACAAGGGATTATGTTGTTACCCAATTCCTAAAAAACCTCGAACTCCAAGGGGAAGTGCCAATCTTAGAAGTGAGGTTTTAAAGGAACAAAAGTCATATTAATATTAAAAGGATTCTAACCTGGTTGCTTATAATTAAATAAATAATAAGAAGGGCGTTCTGTTCGCCCCCCTTTCCTTCCACCTCATTTTGTCTGCTTCCGAAGTGTCGGGGTAGGCTAAGCCAGCTCACGTCTCTCCTGTCCTAGCAGTTAACTAATAGATTTAGGAATTGACTTCTTTATGATTTCTGAGAATGCACCTAAGGGTGGGACCTGCTACCCCTTTCCCTTAGCTAAGCAAGTTCATTTGCCTCATTCTTTGATGAAAATTATAAGTCTTCGTTCAGAAGATCAGAATGGAAAGACTTTATAGAAGGAGGCTGCCTCTGACCTCGGCTACCGTGGACCACTTTCGGTATCTTTGTACAATTCCGTCTTTGAATTTTGATCATTCTAGATTTTAATATTCCATCCTCGATTGCCAGTGCGCCTTGAAAAGAAAAAATTCGGTAAGAATGTCAGGTGTGCGTTAAGGCTTAAAGCTGTTGCCGGTCAGCTGCTGTTGTCTTCTGTCCAAACCCTCGCTGGAAGCCCACCCCCTTAATTAAAGTTCTTGGTAGAGGATTTCTGGGCCAATTATAGTGGTGGTGATCAATGCGAATTGACGTTCTTTAGTATGTACAAGATTTAGGATACCTCTAGACTCAGCAGTTACTTTGCTCAATCTGCTACATTTAGCACTTCGAGCGAGACCCGTGGTCTTCTGTTCTTCCTCTAGTCATTTGCCCCATTAGTCTAATAAATATGTATAATAAGAATAGAAGGGTAAAGGTTTTTTAGTAGCTGACTGTCCCTGGTTTCAAAAAGAAAAAGTAATCCTCCTATCCCTGCCGGATCTGAGGGCTGAGGCTAAGTGTTCACAGATGTATTCTCTCATGCCCTTGGCTTCTATTGAATCTGTCGTCTTCCTTGCCCTTCTTTCTTTACTTTAAGTTAAGGCTTTTGGTGGCACAACTTGGGGGCTCTTAAATAGTTTCACTCAGAGAGTCTTCTTTCTTTAACTTTAACGAGTTTGGCCCCAACATATACATCTGGAAAGGGCCTTAGCTCATGAACAGGAAGAATGGTCGGCCAACGTCCTACATCATAAGCGTATTCAATTTAAAGAACCTTTAATATGCTCTTTAGAATTCAAAGTACTTTAACGTTCAACTAGGTGTTACGAAAAGCATAATCCCTTTACTTTGCAGTCGAGTCATTTCATCTCTATAAATAAATTTATAAATATAATATAAGAATCTTTGCTAACTGCTAATGCCTTCTTTTCTTAATTGAGATCCTTTGGAAAAGAACGAGTGGAAGGTATGCCAGCGAAGTGCGCCATTGATGCGGAGAGTGGGCAGTAGATCAGAGGCGGGGCAGTATCTAGCTATCCGATAAAGCAATTCTTTTTTGTTGGGGTAGTAGTTTCAAATTCCCTATTTATTGGAACCTTAGTTCCCATCATCTCTTGTAAGTCGAGGTCTTTCTGAACGTAGACTACACTCGAGTCTTCCTCTTCTGAGCGAAAGAAAGGGTTGTTTACACCTCCGGCGCTCGAACATATCAAGAAGTTCGTCTATAAGCCCCCTATAAAACAAAGAAGTCTAATTTTTAGACTTCTTTTCATCTTTTATTTCAAGCGTGGGGTCAATCATAGGGAAGAGTTAGCCCATCCAATCAGCTAGCTAGTCGATTTAACTCAGAATATAAAAGTAAGATAAGATTTTTTCACAAGAAAGCTGAATTAGGCACCTCGAATTTCGATTAGACAAGAGCTGAATCCAGCCTGACTTCGATTCATTTCATTTCTTTTAAAACACTCCGTTCCACATGTACCAAGTCTGTATTCAGGATAAATTTTTCACCTTTGCCGAGAAAGATCCTAAGAATAAGAGGGGGTCCGATCAGCCAATCGTTCAGAGGTCCAAGTAGCCGCCAACGAAAGCTTTCAAAGTAAAAGTAAGGGATTAGTCGGCAAGACATTAAGATAAAGGGTTTTCGCTAACGTACCAATCTAAAGGTTCAGGCAACCAAGACGGAAAAACAAAGTAGAACCGGTGAGTAAATCGTCTGGATACGCCCACCTATGCATCATCCCCTTGCTTAGTACTGGTTACACGCCAGTTGAATCGAAATCAAAGCCCCGTAAGAATTAAGTAAAGTAGTGGCTGCCCTTGAGTAATGCTACCAACTTCAGTTCCAGGTTGATATGATTCCCGCTCTTCTAAATCCTAAATAAGGCAGTTTTGGCATGTTTTTCGGGGAATTTCTTATATATATATAAAGATAGAAGAGTGGGCGATCTCTCGATTATGTCAGTCTCAGCTAGCTGCCTTGACTTTGACTTTACTCAATATTATATCAAAGGTTTGCGCGAGTCTTCTATTTTTTTTATAGTTTATGTATGGGTGGTAGAGCAAGAGTGTGCACGAAAAGCCTTGAGATATTTTCCCCAGCTCGCCCATTAGAAAGAAAAGAAAGAGAGAGGCAGAGCATGTGCCCTTTGATTCGTCGACCGCTCTTTTGTACTAAGATTGTATGGTAGCTATTGTATCCGCATCAGCCACGTCCAGAATTTGGATGGATCATTGGTAAGTCAAGCTTCGCGTGCATAACCTCTCTCGGAATCAGAGATTCCTTTTCTCCCCGAAGCGACCGAAGCTTAGAAGGATCCTGATCATACCGTCTAGCTTTCAAAAGAGTCTACTTTAATTAATGGGACTCCGCAGTGATCCCTGTACGAGCCTGACTTTACTTTATAAATAATAAGAAGAGATTGACAAGATAAGGAGCGAGATCGTTCCGAAATTGATAGGAAGCGTTAGCCATTTCATAGAATCGTTCTAAATCAAAATCGGCACAACAGATATTTTTTTCGGGGCCGCCTACAGGCGAGGTTTATTAAAGTACCTTCTTTTTCTCCATACTTTTTAAGATATGCGCGAGCCGGGGCAACCTTTTTTTTATTATATGCGATCTCTTTCAGATCCATAGGGACCTACACCAAAATCATAGAACATGAAACTTCAGAGTAAAGATGTTCATTAATTTCTTAGCATATCGAAGGCAGAATTAAAAGTTCCACCCGTACTGCCACGTTGGGTTAAGCATGGGTTCGAGACGAAGCACGCGGTACGAGACAAGACGGGAACTCCATGTTTAAGTTTAAGCGCAATCAGATAGTTCTTAGGTAAGGCATGAAAGAGAAAGGTATGAAGCGCGTACGTTGTTCTTCCTGAATGCTTTATTTTTATATAGTAATAGTATAGGCCTATACTTCTTTCCCAGACTAATTCAAGGTGCGTACGCTATGTTTTAAAACTGAACCAATACCCCTTAACCGTGACTGTTCGCATATAATGAAGCCCTTCTGACTTAAGGTTCATAGTCAGAGTGAGTGTCCTTTCTAATAAAAGAAAGACTCTAATAGGGAAAGAGAGAGAGCTAGAACAAGCTGGCAGCAGAATAATTTTTGGAAAGAGGACAACGATATTAAGACTTGACTTCGCGCCTCGTTTAGCTTCGCTTCCTCAAAATGGGCAATCTGTGGCGAGTGATCGGCGGTGGGGAATAGCATTTGTTACCTTGAAAGGGCTGAGGACCTTTGTTCTATTGATTTGATTTCATATAAGACCCACAACTGGAAAAAGTACCTGAATTACTCAGTCAGCATGGGAGTTAGCTAACTAGCCATAAAAGAAAGGAAGGTGGTTACGTAGAGTCCTAGGTAGTTGGTGAAACAAGAGCTTACCAAGGCAATCGTGCTTAGTTGGTCTTTCCCTCTATTATTCCATTGTTGAATTTGAGGAATAAAGTCAAAGGCGTCTATCTATCTCCAAGAATACCCTTCTTCATTCGGCAGCTCCAGTACAGCAGTAACAATACTATTTTAAGTTCAAGAAGGAATCTCTTTATACCTAACAATTACCTTTTGACTCTTTTTAAATAATATATAATTTAGCTTTGAGATGAGCTACAGTTTGTGTAAACCATGCAATTTCCATCTTTGATAGGGCGTCATCTGTCGGATGCGAAAGTAAACATGTTGTCATAAGCTTGGGACGATATTGATCATCTTCCTTCTTCCCCGCTTTATGTCTATTACTTGCTCTTTTTTTTTTCACTCTTGGTGCTGCTCGGAGAATACTCCCCTTACTTTATGTTCGCGCTGAAGGTATGCTCGCGCCTGCAACCATGTTTATGTATCCGAGCTTAAACCCTACGTACCGAAAGAAGTAAGTACTTTTTTGAAGAGAGTCTTTTGCTGCTTAAAAAAAAGCCTTTTCCTATAACATAATATACAACTCTCAAAGAGGTCCGTTCTCCTTCTAAAAGCAACAAATGCACACGTTTTACGGGAACAGGACTTGTCCTCTATCTTTTCTTTATCGCAAACGTCCAATGAGAACGTTTCGTATGAGAATAAAAACAAGGGATAAAAGGTTAGGCTGTAAGAAGAGGAAAGCAGACTTCTTTCTCTAAGACCCACAAGCGAGGGTACAAAAGAACTCGGTTGACAAGAAGAGGTCCGAAAGGGACTTGGGCGATAGCGAGAGGCAGATTTCTCCTTTACTGAGCGTGTGACGCATGCATATTAATTAGTGCTAAAGTGTTAACGCTTCGTTTAGCAGGGACCACAAGAGACTATATTCTCCGGATTTCCCTAAACGAAAACAATGTGTACGTGTCGTCTGCGAACAAAGAAAAACGGACTCCTATAGCTCTAGGACCAGGATTTGAGGACTTGTTGTGGTTGGTAGGAAATCTTTGCCTTTCCTCTTCGCCTGCGCTTTTTCCTGTTCATGACCAACATGCCTTTATTTTATTTTCGTCAAGGAAATGGGCTCAATTTCTAAGCTTGCTGCGTAGCTTAAGGATTAGTATCTCCAGTTTCTATGGAAACTAAAGCCGGCAATTTCAGACATTAATTGGACAATTATAGGGGCAGCTATAAATGATAGGGAAGCCCCCTTAGGGTAAGAGTCATACCAATAGCATTTAAAGGGTGCCCAAGGAGACCGTGTTTGAAGGTGGCCACATTCCAGAAGCACCTAAACAAGATTAGTTTAGGCAGAAACAATTGTTGAGTCTGATTGTGTTTACAGCAGGAAAGCATCGGTCAAGCCCTCAGTCGGTCTCAAATGAGATTTTGCTTACTCTGCGCGCTTTGGGCACTCATAGCAGCATCATAGCAATTGTAATACCTGCCGCAACGTGTAGAAAGATTCCAGAATAGTGGTAGGAAGGATGCCCGCTGTTGGAATGAACGAGCGAAAGAGTGAAGCGAGTTGGCTCGTTTGCAATGAGAAAGGAAATTCCTTTTTAGTAATAGAGCACCACTATTGGTAGAGCGGATAGTCCTTGAATTAGTAATTGAGCCGTAGAAAAAAAAGGAGTAAACCCCTATACGTAAGTGGGAATTTCCCGATAAAATTCATTCCAGTCAATAATGGGCTATTTCAGCAGTTTGTGTGTGGGCATAGCTAGTAGAAGTCCCTTGATCTCAAGAGGCGTACCAAATCGTTAATAAAGAGTCCACGCTAGGCCATGTATGGTTCTGCATATCCGTTTCAACCCATGTCTGAAATTTGAAAAGAACCCTATAAAAATTAGAAGATGATCCTCCATGGCTTTAAATTTTTCTTTATTTATTTGTACAAGCACCCCATAAAAGGAGAGAGAAGCACTACAATAAAGCGCTTACGTTCGTGAACTAAAACACAAGTTTATGCTCAGAGAAGCTTATTCTTCTTCTGACCATTACAAATCCCACAAAAAATAAGCTTTATGAAGATATAAAGATAGAAATCCCAAGATAAAGAGCTTGCCAGTTGTTCAAAGCGAATCAATAGATACGCGAGCTGAGTCTAAGGTAGAGGTCATAGTTTTGTTAACGAGTGAGGTTGGATAGAAATATATTTGAAATTGACTTGGATATGCGCCTTTCGTGCTTGTGCGCTGTTGCACGTAGTCATATATCAAAGGGAGATAGGCATATTCCCTCCGTTTGCAACTTGAGGTGACGTATTCCAAGGATGTATGCAGATCGATATCGAGGGGACCTTTATGCTGCGGGTATACCTATTGGAGCGGTTGGATTGGATAGGCTATAGAAGCAGATTTGTTTTTTGATGAGTAATTTCCAGATACGTTATCAAGTGGGACTTCGACATGGAATGCGCGTTGTTTAAGTCGATAAAATCTTTCCACCCTTCTACAGAGAGGTATACCCGTAAGATCCTAAATGTGCTTTTTAATATACATCGTGGATGACAATCTCTATAGAAATGAGTTTACATAAAGAAGTGAGGCGCAAAGCCCTATGCTGCGAGTAGATCTATCTTAACGATGGGACAAGGCTATCAGTGGGGGCCCTCTTATTTATGAAGCAATCTAACAGGAAAAAGAAGAAGAATTTCCCTCACATAATACTTACGAGGTGGGATTGCTCCCTCAACAAGAAGAACAAGAAGAGTAGATAGTCCTATTCCAAGCGAAAGGGCTCGGATTGAAGGCAGAGGTAAGGAGTTGCATTAGCATTTTAGCGGGAGATCAGAACGTGTAGCCCTTCCATAATGCGTACCATAACGCGTATACTAAAAAGTAAAATACGTTTTGTAAGTGAGCCAAAGAAACAAGGTTTATGGATCCATCCTTACTTACATGTAAGCTCTTTCATTCGAAATGAACGAGTGGAATACTTGGAATGAGGGGTAGAGCATAGGGCCGCATGGAGCTATTGGGCATATCCAATCGTAGTGCTGGAAGGTGGTATTTTCACAGAATGCCCTCTTAGTATAGTATGGGCCCGCTTGTCATGTCATGATAGATTGGGTCACGCGCGGACATACCGTAACTACGGAACACTAGCCATATGGAAGTTCTTTTACTCCCAAAGGTCTTGCGAAAATGCTTAAAAGTGGGCCACGTTAGAGCGTGTTCGAGGGTGATCGAGCCATTAGAGAGATGCCAACTCTACCTTTTTACCGGGAAGAACCGGCCATAGAAAAAGATTAGGATTTTGACAAGTACTTTCTTGATAGGGTATTAATGAGTTAAAATGAATCTTCCGTCTATTATGTAGCTTTTAAAGGTTACAAGCCTTTTACGCGATATGGCGCAGAGACCGGCCCCTTATGCCAGCAGTAGACGTATTCGAAGATAGCTAGGAAGTGAACTCGTCTCCTCTTCCCTGCTGCTCGAGCCAACTTGCGTCTCCTCGAGTGGTTGTAACAGACCCCATATAAAATGGATTTCTTATTTCCAGAGCATAGTTTCTTCGTTGATCGGACGATATTGGTTACGCCTATTCCCATTGCCTGCTGCGCTAGGCTCGAAATCGCCCGCTTATTTGCCTTTTTTTTTTGAATGCGCGGGATCCTCATCTCGCTTGCCACATATAGAAGGAGGTTGATTGAATACAGATTCCTTCTTGCGACCCATCCTTTCTTTTAAGAATAGTGGTATTTCACTCGTTAAGGGTCTTTGATAGGTCCTTTGGCTAACACAACGGAGAATACGTGGCGCAGGCTTCATAAACAACAATATGCGCAAAATTACTTCCTTTTCTTGAACAAGCAGTGGCTGGCTGTAGCCGTAGAATGATATTCCTTTGATGTGTTGTGTACCACTCAGTGAGTAGTGTGCCCCATAAAACTGCGTTGAAAGTCGAGGCTATTTATAGCTCGAAGAGGAAGTGCCGTAGCTTCTTGTGACGCAACATATTTATTAGTGAGAAAGTCACGTTTTATACACCTTTAGTAGTAGGACCGGCGCCCGCAAGAGCCCTTGTTTTCCTGCTTTCCGTAAACAGAAACAGCAGATGTGCATGTTTCACTCGCGAAGCTCGCATGCTAAAGTAAAGAACCAGGGAACTTGGACTTAATTACTATCGTAGAAGTGGGCTACTGTCTTACTTCCCAAGGCACGTTAATGGTAATAGGGTGCGAATTTATGAGCAGCTTAGCCGTTAGGAAGAGAGTGAGATTGGACAAAGTTTGCTTCCTTGGCTGGTAACGTAGCCTTCATTTGGTAAGGTTTTTCTTTATTAATAAGCCGAGGGCACTTGTGCCTCTACCTGCTATATTGAGGCTATTTAGAGTTCTACTAAAAAGAAATGATCTTTCCTTTGGCTTTCTTCTTTATTGGTTTTGGTGTCTAGGTGGCATCGGGTAGTCATAGCATAACTTCTTTTACACGTCTAATTTCGAAAAATTTACCTCAATCCTAGCCAATCATCCGTAAACGGCGATTGTTCTCATTAGTTAGTATTCGACCCCTCTGTTTAATCAATCAGACCTACTATTTTCACAAAGTACATCTTATTTTAATAGTGGGAATTGGATGGCCATATGAGTAGGTGGTCCTTGCTTAAGAAAGGCTCGGATTAAGAATATATAAGACAAATGGGAGGATTCTACTGGGATTGCTCCTGTCCTTTTTTCTTTTCACGCGCTCACTAAGGAAGAAAAGAAAGAAGCCAATCCAGACGTTTCACTAAAAATTCACGAAATTGAGATCAGGATCTTTGGCTTTCCATAGAGTTGGTCAATATCGGGGAATATTACCTCATTTATATTATATATTCTGATTTTCAGATCTCCTATGATGGATGCCTCCGAAAAAAGATGCTTTATCGAAATAGCGGCTTGCATTCTTGGATTTTAAACCCAAGCGAACGCATTGCGACCCGGTTTACTAAATAAGGAATGAAATTTACTAAATAGAACAGGGCTTTTCCGGTGATTCTATTAAGTGAGGGATTTGATGAGAACTTGATGAGGCTGTCAAGAGGGGCGAAGGCTGAGAAGAGATTCTTTCTTATTCCGACCGCTTTAGGTGCCACGCCAGTGCTCAGTAAAACGAGCTGTCCGTATCCTATTATGAAGAGGTTTCTCACGTAATAGACCTTTCTGACTAGAAAAGCTCGGATTCAATACCCCGAGGAAGCCGCTTTTAGGCATGGTTTTCGAAAGCCCATTTTAACGCTTTTTTCTCTCGTCGGAGATTCAAAAGAAAAGTCTCGCTTTTAAATAACTAAGACTAATATAGGATGCGGGTTCGACCCTTTCTTATCAGTTAACGCAGCTTCTTGGTCCGAAAAAAACCGCCGTTCAGTTAGTCCCGCTGCTTTTATTTAACATAGTACGAGTACTCTTATGACTGAATGATAGAATTTGAAATGAAGGATGAGTTCGGGTTCCCCTTTACCGGATTAACTATGCTAGCAAATTTACTTTTTTCTTTTCGTAGTAGGCAAGCAAGTGACTTCAGAAAGGCGGGGTTTCGGCCTAGAGTAGTAGCATGATATCAAAAAATGCTTCAAGTCTTTTTTTCTGAAAAAGAGAAAGAAGTCGGCTTGGTATTGGATCCGCTATTATGGGAGCATAACAGAACATAACAGCAATTAGAGTCTACTTCGCTCCTGCATTAAAAAGACTTAAGAGAACCACCTACCCGAACCAAAAAAAAGATTTAAACCACCGACACGAATTAGGTCAACTATAGAAGCTTAAAACAAAAACCCGGGGAGAAAGCTTTCACTCACTATATCTCACTCCTTCTCCTCTTTCTTTTCCTCCTTTTTCTCCCGAAAAATCAGAATTAAGGAGACGCCCTTTTTCCACGAGTAGGAAAAAGAATGAAATATAGTGAGATTATTACGTCGCGCCTCCTTGAGGTTTTCTTCCAGGATTCTCTGGAGTACCTTTGGGTATTCTCCCAGAGTAAAGGAAAGCAAGGAGCGCAGATATAAAAGGAGAGAAACCGCCAGTGTTACCAGAATCAGAAAAAGGCAGAAAACGAGCCCTGCGACCACTAGATCTAAGGGTGTTAGTGGTCCATAAATTTCAAAAAAGCGAGGGTATATAAAGTCTATATTTTCTTACAAGACAGCTTAAAGAAAGCCTCTTAGAAGGAGGCTCCCGTTTAAGAAGCCAATGAATGAATGGATTGGAATGAATCCAACCCTGTATCCAGCTTATTAGACTTTTTTAAGACCGAGAAGCCTTCTCGAATTAGGTTAACTATAGAAGCTTGAAACGCAGACCCGGGGAGAAAGCGTTCACTCACGGAGAAGTGAAACCCTGTAACTAGATCGTCCTGAAGACGGATGCGACGGGAGGAAGTGCCATTTGAGAGTGTTTGAAACTTAAGATTTAGATTTCGACATAACAAAGCTTGGACCGTCTTTTCGCACTTAGGTGCACAGCGTGCCATTGGTAATGATTCCACTACGGTGCCACAAATGCGCAAGCTGATCCTAAGTAATCGTTCTTGTTCATTTGCTTCCGGAAGAACTACTTCGTTAGGGTTGGGGAATTGCTGCGATTCTTCCTGAATAGCTTTGATTCTCTCCTCGAGAGTCACTTTGAAAGTCGTACCTAAACTCTGACGACTGAATATGAGAAAGCCTATAAAACAACAAGCTACTATCATTTCCTCATTATAGATTGAGATCTTCTTCGAACTTAATACAGAAAAAGCAAGAATAGTAGCAATGGCAATCTGGTTCATCTGGAAAAGCTTTATATTTGAGCAACTGAACTGGATCTTTCTTGGGAAAGTGAGAATCGGGTGCGCTCGTCCAGTACGAAAGGAGCTGACCCTGCCTACTTTGTTTTCTAAATTCAAAGTAAGAGAAGGATAGAACTTCGTTTTTTGTTCACTCTCTTTGACTCTTAGCCTTGAATGCTATTAATGAATTCTACTGCAATAGTTCCTCTGACTCTGAAAGTTATAACAAAGATGGCTAAGCCAATTGCTGATTCCGCTGCAGCTACGGTTAGTACCAATAAAGCAAATAATTGCCCCATCATATCATCTAATGATATGGAAAGTACCAAAAAGTTCGCATTAACTGCTAATAACATTGATTCTATTGACATTGACATAATAAGAATATTTCTTCTATTAAGTAGAATTCCCCAAATGCCTGAAATGAAGATGATCATAGAGAATGTCAAATATTTGATTGAATCCGTTTCGGTAACCGGGAACTGCTATATAAATTCAAATGTTGAAACTCCAGTCAAGAAGAGGAAGCCCTTTGGGATAAAAAAGGTGCCCTTTCATGCGCTTGAGTCAGCATCGGGCTCCCCCCCTACCGGGGGCCGTAAAGGAACTTTATCCTTGAGGGTATAAAAGGTACTAGAATGCCTCCCCTTGGCATTCAATTCCTCTAGGATTTTATATAGAGCCTCTAGCTGGGGTTCCCCTGTACTAGTGTGCGGGTTATCCAGGGCGCGAGCTCCTCTTCCTAACCAATCCCCATTTGGATCAAGACCTGCCATTATTTCTATAATGGACCGTTTGACCTCGAAGAGATCTTGGGCATTGTACTGTGCCCACTGCGCCTCCTGAGGCGAGGGAAAATCAATCCTGGAGAGTAGCCTCCGGCGTATTGAGGCTATGGAGTCTCCTCCGACGGCATCATTCTCATTAAAAGGAGCATTCCCTCCTTCTAAAGAATTGCCGGAGGGTTCGCTTACCGCCGGATTCTCCGACGACGATTCCATTAACACGCGGAGGTCAAAGGACCCCCAGCGCCTCTCTGAGGAATTTGAAGGCCCAGACCCTTCCCCGGAAATTGGTTGAGAGCTTTCCGCCGGCCCCGCCATCTTAACTGCGAGTCCGCAGAATGAAGAAAGCCCAATTCCACAAATTAACAGGGCCCAGCTTGGAATCCCCAGGAACCGGCTGAGGATTCTAAGGCTGCCGGCTATTCCCACCCTTTTTAAAGAATTAGTAAAAAAATCCAAATAACCAAGTTCATAGAAACCTACTCCTATGATTAAATATACCGTAATAAGAATAAGAATTCTTAAAAAAACCCATTTTAACCAAATTTCCAAAGAGGAATGATGGTCACTCTGCTTAGAAGAAAAAGGAAGACCGAGTGGGATCAAAGATACTAGCAGACTGATCACTAAATAGATAAAAATAGGCGCAAATTCTAACATCATGACAGACAGAGAATTTTTCTTGCTTCTTGCTCTAAGAGATTTTAGATAGAGGGGCCGGTATACCAAAAAAGAAGAGAATGAAAGAAAGCACTATGCTATTTCTAGTTAGTGCTCTGTGGGAACTTTTTTTTTCTTCGTACACGC